>APFE031622665.1:130142-158120 GCA_000404065.3 Pinus taeda
TATATATATATATATATAAGTAAGTATAAGTTTTCTAAATATTTGTAACAGATTCTTTACATATAATATATTTGGATTTAAAATAAATTTACACTAATATTTATAGTGGAGCTTGGTCTCGAAGATGTAGAAAGAATTGAACTTTAACTTTTTAATAACATAAATTCTTTAACAACTGCAATTCAACCAACTAAACTAAAATTTAACTCAAAATTAAATTTATTCTAATACAGTATTCAAAAATACTTTTCAAACGTTTGGGAAGAAATGTTAAGAACATTAGAATAAGAAAATGCTATGTAATTTACAATATTTAAAATACAAAACTATTACAAAATGGTTACCCTATAAAACTTATAATTTTAATTTTAATGTTTCGGGGAGTTTGAAAGAATATATAAGGCTTTCGCTTAGTAACTTGTGGATGTTAACATCCCATCTCCTTCGTTGTTTTTCATGCACTTTGTTTATGTCATTAAAATGTACATTTTTTTATTCACTTTTATTGGAATACATGAAAAGATTCCACCTTGTTTCAATTGATCTCGAGTATGAACTTATAAATATATTTGAACAAATACAAAACACTCATAGTTGTAATACCTTAACAATAAAAATTAAAAAAAAGTCATAGTAATTTATGCATGACTTATTATATTCAAAGACTTTTTATTTTAAAAGTGTATTGAAAACTTGTGTAATTATTCAGACATTGTTATTTTTAATTAAGAAAATCTATATGTAGTTGGATAAGCTATATTGAAATGAATAAAATTAATATGTGTTTGGATTAGTTAGGTTGAAAATGGATGGATTATGACATTAGGGAGGAAATTGGATGTGTTGGAAAAATTCAATTGAACAAGTGGAAAAAAGTTAATTTGAGTTGGGACAAAAAGTCTATAATATAGACTCATATAACCAATTTATGTGGTGGTTGTATAGTGGAAGTTAAATCCTAGGCATTTATGATGGAGGTGGTGGTGTTTTTTTTGTATGTTAGGAGGTTGATTGGGGAGAAGTACCTATTAGTACTGGATTTGTAAAAAGTTATTATGAGAACTGAGAAAAAGATTTAATAAAATGAGAAGGGTGTGAGGTAATGGTATTAGAAAGAACAGACTTGGAAAAGCAACATAGTTTTCCCTAATAATGTCATAGTATCAGGCATGGAGGTGTTGAAGTTGAAGTGGTTTGGCTCAATTTTTGGACAAAGTTTCGGTGGAACGTGGTTTATTCAACAACTTTCCCACTCAGTCCAACATCACATACATCCATGTTCTTTTAGAATAATTAGAAGAAAGTATATTTGTTTTAATGCTTAGTTATAGTTGATTGAGGATATAAATCCTATTATTATTAAGAGACAAAATAGGATAATTACAGTTGTTCTGATACTATTATTATAATTAAAAAATTGAGGATTAATGAAAAGAAATGTTGTGAATTTATTAGATTGATAGATGCATAAATATAGTACACATTGTTTATGATTAAATTTTTTTAAAGAAATTACATTACTAAGAAATGTAACTTGTCTTCTATTTTTAAATAACAATGAGAATGAGTAGTAGAAATTACAAAAGAATTTATAGAATTTACTTTATGTATGCATGCTAAATAGCAGAACATTCTCTTTATGTTTAGAAGTTATTTATTTATGATAGATAACTATTAGAATCTAGAAAATAAATAAAAATTGTAAATGGATATTATATTATAGAAATGTACAAGTTGTGTATGTTTTGAACTACATCTAAAACTATCTAAAAGTAGAAAGAGATAATTAATTAACTAGACCCAATTTTCTACTTAGTCGGTCGAGATAGAGGACTTTACAATTTTTGGAATCCTCAACTAACAGTTTCTGGTAGTCTATACGAAATACTCCTTTGATTTGAAAGCTTCAAGGTTTATGGGTTTTGAAAGTATTTTTCATAAAAAAATATGGTAATGATATAACATTACAAGATACAAACAACGAAATGTAAATACAGATGAATAACACATAATTTATGAATTTTAACACTAATTAAAAAAATCTAGCTAATATTAAATTATAAAGATAAACATTTAAGCACAATTGAACCAAAACTATCCCATAAAGCATGCTAGAAATCATATATACCATGGAAATAGAACACTAAAAAATATATTAGGATCACATGGTCGAACCCTCACCATTTTTCTTTAAGAAAATTGTACTAAGTTATCATGTAAAACACATGTTAACTATAAATGAACAAATAAATATATATTATGTACAATGTTATTCTTACATTAGGTAGTCAACCTTAATGACTTAAGATGCAGTGATGGGGCCAGCCCACGTGATCCCAACGCTCTTCTGGTTGACGTGTATTACACTGTGGCAAGGGTTATGATGGGTTTATTTATTGCTTGATTATATGTGCAATCTGCGGAATCGGTACTTTGCATTTGTGTTTAATGAAGGTTGGTACCTCCGTCTCGTCTCCGTTCGACAGCTGGGCATCTTGAAAACCTCACTAGGGTTGAGGGATTTTACTTTGGTTCTCGACCCTTCGCGCTCATTTCACTTTGTCTGTCCGGTTATTGTGTTATTTCGTCGCTCTGCAACTGCGTGACCTCCATGGCTGTTTGTGGGTTTTCTGAATGGCTTGGCTCACTGGTTCGATGCCCTGTTACGCTTTCAATAAGGCTGTTGGTTTATGTTCAGCCCTTCTGGTGTCAATGGCGTCTGCTCGATTTGTTGGTAAGTTTCAAAAATTATTTTATGTAGCTAGGGTCTCTGTATTTGTTCTCGGCTCGTCTTCAGCTATTTGGTTTCGAAACCCTTGTTGGTCTTTGTGTTCGAGCGATTTTATGGTTGATTTTGTTGGTTGGGGTTTGTCTCCTCGCTGTCTACTAATGCCTGAGTTTGCCTTCTTATTCTCAACTGTCTGCGACTGTATTCTGCTTGGTATATTCGTGCTCTTCTGCAACGATTTCTCGGTGGCTCTGTTCCTGGTGGCCTGGTAACGACGCTTTCAGAGGACGACTTCGCCAAACATACTGGTAAGCTTGTGCTCTATGTCAGAATGATTTATTCGCTCCTCCTTCCGCTATTTACGTTTCGGCTCCTTCGTGGGCAGGTATTCTTTCTGGTTCGACTGGAGGTGTTGGCGCCGTGTACAGGTAAACCCAACTTCTTGTTCCTTTCTGTGTCCAGGTTCCTTTGTTTATATTGATTCATTCTGTATGTATGCCGACCATCTAACACTTCTATTTGCTATCTTGCAGGGAGGACTGTGCATAGTGGCCCTCCTCGAGTCCTCGACAATCTGCAAGTCTCGGGTAGTTCTTTTCTTTACTGTTCGCTAGTTGTTTGTCATGGGCTTCTCAGACCCTTGAGGTTGGTTCTATGTGTAGTCCTAGGTTGTTAGGGTTGTGCTTGTCTTTCGTGGCTTTTGGTCTTGTCTTGGTGCCGAACCTTGGCTGTAAACTTATGTTTCTTCCACTGTAAATATTATGGGCTACGACTGTGGTTTGAGCCACTCAGTCGTTTTTGGCAGTAAATGATGTAATTTGTACAGGGTTTTTTTTTCTATATGCAAATATGCTTTTGTAGCAACGTATTGTGATAATGTGGAATGTTAATTTCATGAATATGATTGACTGTGCATTATGTAGCATACCTGGGTTCGGACGTGTATGTTTGTTGTAGAATTTCCACTGTATATTTCTGTCTTTCTTTCGCAACGCCTGTAGCGTGCTCTGGTTGACAACCTAGCTTTAAAAAAGAATTATAACTGCACTATCACACAATTGAACACAATACATTTATCATTTGAATGTTCAGAATATCTTATCCTTTATTATCTCTGCTTCCTGTTTGCTTTCACGAAGTCGGAACCCTCTCAATGAGTCATTCCGCTCTTTTTATAGTTCTGTTTACAAAGGTAGTTCTTATTACATAACTGCTGTTGGTTGTTAACTGCACACATTCGGTTTCTATTTGGCAAGAATAAAACTATTCCTAATTTGTTACTGTTCCTAATTAAAAGTAAACTATAATATTATTGTTTTTCTCTGTTTCTGGTAATTAAAGAAAACATTACATAAGTAAATAAAGACAACAGTAAAAGAAAAAAATAACCAAGGCAGTGTTACTGCCCATCCGTCAAACCATGTTCCCAGTCCTCTTTGGAAAGTTTGTCTGCCTTCCCTCTGTTTTTACCCTGTTGACCAGATGCTCCTGCATCAGGCTTCAGGGGTAAAAGAGAACTCATGGCTCCATTCCATGAGCTCCTCCACCGAGTAACCAGCCTTCTGAATCTGCGCCGCGTCGAGCGAGGAGCTGTCCTCCATTGGACGGCCTTTCCACTTGATGAGGTAACGCAGATATTCTTTTTTGCACGTTCTTTTGGCTACCTGGGTGCTGAGGATTCCTTCAATTTCATGGGTCCGGGCTGAAGGTAACTGTTTCTTCCAAGGACTGTTCTCTAACTAGGTGTCCCATTTTGGCTGTACCGTACCACCATCTCCCACCTGGGTATGATATGGGAACAGGTCTGCCACATTGAATATAGGCGAAATGCCTATGTCCGGTGGCAGCTGAATCTCATACGCGTTTGCTGAAAACTTTCGTAGAATCTTGGATGGACCGATTTTCTTGTATTTTAACTTGTTGTAGGTGCCCTTAGGAAACCGTTCCCAGCACAGGTGCGCAAGTACTTCGTCTCCAACATCAAACTGTACCTCCCGTCACTTTGTGTCTGCGTGCTGTTTGTATTTCTGCGTGCTGTCCTGTAATCTCAACTTAACATTTTCATGAAGTTCACTCATGGCTTCAGCAAAATCCTCCCCATCTGCACTTCTCCATTCTAGCTGTCCCAAATCTCGTAGTTCATGTACCCCTCGAGGATGCATTCCATACAAAATCTGAAATGGGCTAAATCCGGTGCTCCGATTGGGTGAATTGTTATATGTGAATTCTGCCTGGGCAAGAGCTTGATCCCATAATCATGAATTTTCTCCTGTCAAACTTCATAATAAATTGCCTAAACTCCTGTTCACCACCTTTGCCTATCCATCAGTCTGCGGGTGATAAGAAGAACTGAAATTTAATTGCGTGCCCAACTTTTTCCACAGGGTGCGCCAAAAATGTCCTGTGAATTTCACATCCCTGTCTGAAACAATAGTCCTCGGTAAGCCATGTAATCTAACAACTTCCGTGAAAAACAGGTGTGCCACATTCGTGGCGTCACTAGTTTTCCGGCAAGGAATAAAATGAGCCATTTTTGAGAACCTGTCTACCACCACCATCACTAAATCATAACCCCGCTCCGTTCTAGATAATCCTAGGACAAAATCAATGCTGACTGAATCCCACGGTTTACTTGGAACTGGTAGGGGTGGGTATAATCCAGTATTCTAGCTGTGTCCTTTTGCTAGTTGGCAGACTTTGCATCTGGTTACATATCTCTGTACATCCCGGTTCATCTTTGGCCAGTAATAAAAATGTCCTAGCTATTCCAACGTTTTATCGACGCCAAAATGTCTTGCTAAACCGCCACTGTGTTTCTCTTTTACTAAATTTTCCCTCATCGAACAATCCGGAATACATAGCTGTCCACCTCGAAATAATAATCCTTCCTGTAAATTAAAATCTAGCCATGGGCTTGTATTCCTTAAGACAGGATTTTGGCATGCCTCAAAAGCTTCCTTAAAATCTGCATCCATCTGGTACAAATCCTTCAAATACTCAAATCCCATCACCTGTATGCCACTTTCCTGTAAGAGCAAGGCTCTTCTGCTTAAATCATCCGCCACTTTGTTTGCTTGTCCACTTATGTGTTTTAGCACAAAAGTAAAGTTCTGTAAGTACTCGACCCACTTGGCATGCTTATGGTTCAATTTGTGCTGCTGCGTTACATATTGTAATGCTGAATTATCAGAGAACAAGACAAACTCATTGCCTAGTAGGTAGTGTCTCCAATGTTTTAAAGCTTGAACTACTGCATAGAACTCTTTATCATATGACGAATACTTCTGCCGACTCTCATTTAGTTTTTCACTAAAAAATGCCACTAGTCTATCCTCTTGACTGAGCACAACGCCAATAGCTGTCCCACTTGCATCGCAACGAACCTGAAAAGGTTTACTAAAATTGGGTAGTCTCAAGATCGACCTCTCCGTTATTTTCCGTTTCAGAAGTTGGAAACTCTCTTCCGCCGCCTTGGTCCAACAAAAAGGTTGGCTGGCCTTTTTGATGGTCTCTAGCATTGGTGCGCAGATCTCACTGAAATTCTTAATAAATTTTCGATAAAAACTTGCTAAACTGTGAAAGCTACGTACCTCAAACAAACTTTTAGGTAACGGCCAACTCATAATTGCTGAAATCTTTTCTGCGTCCATCTTTAACTCGTTCTCCGTAACTACAAATCCCAGATATATGAGCTCCTTCTGCAAGAAAGTGCACTTCTTCAAGTTTATCAGCAGCTTGTTCTATTGTAGCTTTTCGAATACCCTTCGAATATGTTGAAGGCGTTCTCTTTTCATCCTGCTGAAAATTAAAATATCGTCCAGATAGACTATCACAAATTTTCCGATAAATTCCTTTAACATTTCATTCATCAGTCTCATGAAAGTACTCGGAGCATTACTCAATCCAAATGGCATGACCATCCATTCGTACAGTCCTTCGTTGGTCTTGAAGGCTGTTTTCCATTCGTCTCCCTCTCTAATCCTGATCTGATGGTATCCACTCTTCAGATCTATTTTCGTAAACTAAGCTGCCCCACTAAGACAATCCATCATGTCGTCCATTCTAGGCAAAGGGAACCTGTATCGAATTGTGATTTTGTTTATAGCCTGCAAATTAGTACACATTCACCATTCTCCACCTTTCTTGGGTGCTAGTACTATTGGTACTGCACAGGGGCTCAGGCTTTCTCTGATTAGTCCCTTATCCAACAGCTCCTGTACTTGTTTGCATACTTCTTTATTGTCCTTCAGACTCATCCTGTACGCTGCCTTATTTGGCAAGCTTGATCCTGGTATAAAATCAATGTGGTGGCTGATACTCCTTTTAGGAGGCAACTTATCAGGTAACTCATCAGCCACAATTTCTTGGAATTCTTCCAATAGCTCGTATATTTCCTTAGGCAGTTCTGATTTTTCCAAGTTCAGTAACACTGGTTTCATCCTCCTCACAACTGCAAAATTAACTTCATTTTCCTCTACCTGTTTCACAAACTATTTTCCTCCAATTAACAGTGCCTTTGTTCCGCTTGATTCTGCTGTTTCATCTTCTTTGATGGGTACAAGTGTGTGTTTAACCCCATCCTTCGTAAATTTATAGCAATTGGTCTTCCCATCGTGCGTCACCTTCCGATCATACTGCCATGGTCTTCCAAGCAGTATATGACACACGTCCATTGGCATAATATCACAGACCACCGTGTCATGATACTTGCCAATGTGAAACTCTACCTCGCATTGTTCATCAACTAACAACTGGTGGCCTTTCTGTAGCCACGACACCTTGTATGGTGTGGGGTGCTTCAGCCTTTTCAACCCCAGTTTTTCCACCATCTCAGTAGCAACCAAGTTATCCGTGCTCCCGCTATCTATTATCACTTTACAACATTTTCCATGCGATTTACAGAATGTCGGAAATAGCGCTTTTCGCTGTGTTGGTTCAGCCACCTCCTTGGTTGGTTTTAGCAACACTTTAGTTAAAATCAACGCTTCTTCCATTTCCGCCATGTCTTCCACCTCCCGTGGTTGTGCTTTAGCTTCTTCAGGCTGTATCATAAATGTTCCCCTCTGACCTGCCTATTCAACTTCTGGACATTCAAAGGATCGATGCCCCCATTTATGGCACCTGTAGCACTGGACACTAGTCCCTCTTCCACGGCCATTCCCTCGTCCTCGCTGATATGATCGACCTCATTTGGTGTTGTCTCCTTTCTCTGTTGTCCCTGAAGTTTTAGAACTACTGCCTACTTCGCTGTTCGCAGCGGTCCTTCCTCTACCGTAGGACTGTCCCCGTCCTCTACCATTCCCTCTCCCTCTCCTGTTATTCTATTTCTGATTGATTTTCTCTTCAGCCTTCACAGCACTCTGAAAGGCTTCTTCAATACTTCGGGGAGAAAGAACACTAATTTCATCGAGAATTTCCATCCTCAAGCCATTAACATACCTCGCTGTTTTTTCTGGAGTTTCATCCGTATAACCAGCACGTAGATTTACCCGGTAAAACTCTTTTGTATACTCTTTGACAGTCATACCCTTCTATCTCAAATTCTGTACTCGACGACATAGTTCAACCTGGTAATCTTTCGGAAGAAACCTGCCTTTCAATTTTGCCACCATTCTTGACCATTTTTGTATGGGCAATTTGTTCAACCTTTTTCTGTCTGCTTGGACATTGTCCCACCACAAGAGGGCATGTCCCTTCAACTTAGTAGCAGTGAACTTGACTCTTTTATCCTCCCTGACTTCCTCATTTTCGAAATATTTATCTAGTCCAATAGGATATCTGCAGACAGACTACCATCGTAATTAGAAATCTCTGTTTTGGGTTTGCTGTTGGCCAATAAAATTGAACGCAGCAGTCTCAATTCTGGAGCTTCTTCATCTGACCCGTCTGTAGCAGTTACCGCTTCTTCCTCACTGTTATCTCCCAGTTCCGGGTCTCTTCGCCTACCCGCTTCCACGGCTTCCAAACGAGCTGTAAGAACTCTAACCTGCTCTCTCAATCCTTCGTCTGCTCCTCCGCGTCCACCTCTCCCACGTCCTTGTCTTGGTGCTTGTACCTCTGCCATCTTCCTCTATATATATAAAAAAAAAACTGCTATGATACCACTTGATGGGGCTAGCCCACGTGATCCCAACGCTCTTCTGGTTGATGTGTATTACACCGTGGCAAGGGTTATGATGGGTTTATTTATTGCTTGATTATATGTGCAATCTGCGGAATCGGTACTTTGGGTTTGTGTTTAATGAAGGTTGGTACCTCCGTCTCGTCTCCATTCGACAGATGGGCGTCTCAAAAACCTCACTAGGGTTGAGGGTTTTTACTTTGGTTCTCGACCCTTCGCGCTCATTTCACTTTGTCTGTCCGGTTATTGTGTTATTTCATCGCTCTGCAACTGCATGACCTTCGTGGCTGTTTGTGGGTTTTCTGAATGGCTTGGCTCACTGGTTCGATGCCATGTTACGCTTTCAACAAGGCCGTTGGTTTATGTTCGGCCCTTCTGGTGTCAATGGCGTCTGCTCGGTTTGTTGGTAAGTTTCGAAAATTCTTTTATGTAGCTAGGGTCTCTGTATTTGTTCTCGTCTCGTCTTTAGCTATTTGGTTTCGAAACCCTTGTTGGTCTTTGTGTTCGAGCGATTTTATGGTTGATTTTGTTGGTTGGGGTTTGTCTCCTCGCTATCTGCTAATGCCTGAGTTTGCCTTCTTATTCTCAACTGTCTGCGACTGTATTCCGCTTGGTATATTCGTGCTCTTCTGCAACGATTTCACGGTGGCTCTGTTCTTGGTGGCCTGGTAACAACGCTTTCAGAGGATGACTTCGCCAACCATACTGGTAAGCTTGCGCTCTATCTCAGAATGATTTATTCGCTCCTCCTTCCGCTATTTACGTTTCGGCTCCTTCGTGGGCAGGTATTCTTTCTGGTTCGACTGGAGGTGTTGGCGCTGTGTACAGGTAAACCCAACTTCGTGTTCCTTTCTGTGTCCAGGTTCCTTTGCTTATATTGATTTATTATGTATGTATGCTGACCATCTAACACTTCTATTTTCTATCTTGTAGGGAGGACTGTGCACAGTGGCCCTCCTCGAGTCCTCGACAATCTGCAAGTCTCGGGTAGTTCTTTTCTTTACTGTTCGCTAGTTGTTTGTCATGGGCTTCTCAGACCCTTGAGGTCAGTTCCATGTGCAGTCCTAGGTTGTTAGGGTTGTGCTTGTCTTTTGTGGCTTTCGGTCTTGTCTCGGTGCCGAACTTTGGCTGTAAACTTAAGTTTCTTCCACTGTAAATATTATGGGCTACGCCTGTGGTTTGAGCCGCTCGGTCGTTTTGGGCAGTAAATGATGTAATTTGTACAGGGTTTTTTTTTCTATATGCAAATATACTTTTCTAGCAACGTATTGTGATAATGTGGAATGTTAATTTCATGAATATGATTGACTATGCATTATGTAGCATACCTGGGTTCGGACGTGTATGTTTGCTGTAGAATTTCCACTGTATATTTCTGTCTTTCTTTCGCAATGCCTGTAGCGTGCTCTGGTTGACAACCTAGCTTTAAAAAAGACTTATAACTGCACTGTCACACAATTGAACACATTACATTTATCATTTGAATGTTCAGAATATCCTATCCTTTATTATCTCTGCTTCCTGTTTGCTTTCACGAAGTCGGAACCCTCTCAATGAGTCATTCCGCTCTTTTTATAGTTCTGTTTACAAAGGTAGTTCTTATTACATAACTGTTGTTGGTTGTTAACTGCACATATTCGGTTTCTATTTGGCAAGAATAAAACTATTCCTAATCTGTTACTGTTCCTAATTAAAAGTAAACTATAATATTATTGTTTTTCTCTGTTTCTGGTAATTCAAGAAAACATTACATAAGTAAATAAAGACAACAGTAAAAGAAAAAAATAACCAAGGCAGTGTTACTGCCCATCCATCAAACCATGTTCCTAGTCCTCTTTGGAAACTTTGTTTGCCTTCCCTCTGTTTTTACCCTGTTGACCAGATGCTCCTGCATCATGCAGAGATAGAGCATTCATATTCAAAACCTTCACAAACATAATAACTTTGAAAATTTCAGAGGACTTATAATTTCTAACAAAATAAAAATTGCCTTGGGATATTTATGGAAATTCCATCACCCATCAACCAAAATAGCACATAATAAGAAAATAGAGAAAACCCTCATATATATATATATATATATAATTGTAATGAAAAGATAAATTGTAAAATTGAAATACATGTAACTAGGTTCAACGTATGAATGGTACATTATAATACATTATAAATTGAAGTATTAAAATAGGTAATTTGTTATATAGATTATAAAAAAACTTACACAGTTTGAAATATTACATACCCAAAATATATGAAATAATACATTTGGGTTTTCATAGGGTAAACCCTCACCCATAAATTGAAAGAAAATTTACATAACATAGTGGAAATTTATAGGGAATGAACACTAAAAAATCATTTCGGTTTAATACATTGATGAAGTCTATAATAGTGAGACCTAGATTAACACTAAGAAGGGGCGCTTTAATTTCATCATTGTGTCACATAAATGCAAGGTTTGAATTTTATTTCGACAAACAAATATGAGTATATGAATACATGTAACAAAAAATCCTGAGCTGGCTTGCACACTAGTGAAGTAACCCTAAGTTCGTGTACATCCTGGCGAAGAAATCATGGATTGACTCATGCTCCAATTTGAATCTTGAACTCATAAGCATACAAATTTTATATCAAAGTTTATAGTAAAGATACACACATTTATATATAAAGCACCTACATAAAAATTAGTTGTAGTAGTAAACTTTCCAAGTCGAGTTTCACTAACGATGACAGTAACTTAGAGAACTATTGAAAGAATCTATTAGAAAGGAAAAGAGTTAATAGTAACTGTCGAATAACCATTAAAAAATCCACACATTATAGGGACTCAGTGAAACCCTTTGCGGTTCCAATGATATCGTGGTATGTAAAACAATAAGACCATAACGAAACTCTAATGGACAAGAGACACTTTGAAAGTGTTAATGGAAGTACAATATATTACTGAGTAAACCTAGCAAAAGAATCATGCATTCCATAAAATTATTTAATTTAACTCATATTTAGTTCATGGCCAGTTGCATGTTACCCTGTTGGTTTACGTTGACATTAAGGACAAGTGCTAAGTATAACATTGTTACGCTTGGTGAATGAATTACAAAATATTTTCCGACTCGTCGTTATTACTTTATTCTGAGAGGCTTTGGCATACATTAGTTAATGAGATTCACATGAGAAACCAATGAACACAAGTGTTAAAGTAATAAAATACCATATTAATATACCAAAACACCTTTATTGAGGTTAATTACTAAGGATGTGATTTGGAGGGGCATCGTCATATATTTTATAAACAAATATTTGCAAATACTTACGTGTTTGCTTAAAATGATAACAAACATTACCCTCTCTCTACTTTTATATTATGTAACACTTTACAATAATGTATACAAGAAGAGTTGCTATAATTTTAATTAGAATTGTAATACAACTTTATGGTTCATATGAGAATATGGAAAGTGGAAAGAACATGAGCAGGGATCACATTGTAAGGACAAATATAATCATTTAAGTTTTTAAAGAATGGAGTGTTTTTATATAGATGTTACAAATGGTATCTATGCTTAAGTTACAGACTCGAACCTTATCAACAGACTCGAACCTTATCATGGGTTGAGAAATAAAAATAGTTAATAAATTTATAAACTCGATAATTCATATATGTATAAAATTGATTAATGAAGAAAGGAATGTAAACAATCAATAGAATAGAGATGAAGATAATGTACCACACTTCAAATTTATGAATAATAAATATTTGTGAAATTAAACGAAGATTTAAATTAGGATGGAAGTAAGAAAAAAAATCATGATGCACAATCTTCATAGGGCTATATTGTTCTTTTCTTTGATAATTAAATTTATTCATTAACACATTAAGTTTAACCCACAACATCATAACATTATTCAAATTTACATCATTATTGAATAACATATGCAACAATGTAGAAAGAACAATATCATCATCATCAATGTTATAGTGTCCCACCTTGGTGAGATTAGTTTTGTGACACTTAGAGAGGGTGATTTTGAGGCAATGGTACATGATTATGCATGACAGATGTATGTACATGTTTATATTCTATAGATCTAGCTTGGGTATCCTGGTTGTTCTGTTCTTATGATAAGATCTATGGTTGCGTGTATAAGAATTGATTTTGGTCAAGAGCATATTATTGATGTTTTCTCTTTTGGTATCCTAATTTGGACATAGGTGTCTGACATGGATGGTGATCCAGGATTGAGACACATATATCCATCGATGATCATCATTATGCTAAACATATGGTTAATTATGATTTATGGATGATATGTGATTTGTATGATTATATATGCATAATATTTACTAAGCAGTGTGTGGTAGGGGACCTGATTATTTGAAAATAAGGATTCTCAAATTATAAATGACTGTGGAAGTCATGATACACGATTTGTATGATTATATATGCTCAATATTTTATTGAGAAAGATGTGATAGGGGACATGGTTATTTCGAAACAATGATGCTCCAATTATAAATGTATATGCAAGTCATGATACATATGGTTATATATGCTTAATCTTGTATTGAGAAGGATGTGAGAGGGGATGTGGTTATTTTGAAACAAGGATGTTCAAGTCATAAATAGATGTGGAAGTCATGCACAATATTTGGTGAAATGTGAATAAGTTAATTACAAAATTTATTTGATTCCTTTGATTTATGAGATTTTGATGTGTGCAAATCTTGGAAGAAGGCCTTAGCAACAAACCATCTCATGGGCATGAGTCACAATCAGTACTGTAAGGTGAAATGTGGATTTTCATAGTAGAGTAGATGATAAACGATTGAAATTAGGGCATGGAGTCCTAAATCTATGAAAGATAAAGATATGGAGTCTTGGATATATAATAAGGCTTAGGGAACAGAGTCATAAATCCATGAAATATAAAGACACAATGTCTTGGATCTATAATAAAAGGATTAGGAAGCAGAGTCCTAAATATTTAAGAGATCAAGGTGTGGAATCTTGGATCCTTAGAGTAGATCACGGTGCGGAGTCCTCAATCTACTAAGGCACTGAGATGTATTCAATAGGGATGTGGAATCCCTATCCTCTAGAAGAAAAATACTATTCATGGAAGGGTCGGGGATGAATTTCCTCAATAAAATCTCATTTCTGACAATTCTGGAATGACTTTCTAAAAACAGAAAGTCATGTCTAGCATCTCAAGTATGACTTTCCAAAAATAATAAATCATCTTCAATCAATGGGTAATTAAGTATAGTTGAAGGAAATAACTTAACTTATCGTTAATCAATCCTAATAGTTCAATCTAGACTTAATCCTCAATATTATTAATATTATTATTAACTTTTATTAGACTATGATATTATTATTAAAAGGGAATTAGAAGTCACCTTGATCACCTTAATTAATTCACACCTCTCTCCTTGATCATTCCCATGACTCTACGTAACTCTCTCTCTCTTTTAATAATACATTACACTCTCTTTTATGAACTCATCAAAGAATGGCATATTGCTCTTACACTCATTAAAGAAATGTCATAAAAGATTCCTCTTACACTCTCTTTAATGCATGTGTTACACTCTCCTTATCTAAGGCATGTATACCTCTCCTTAATGGCATGAGTTACACTCCTCTAAATGGAATACAAGGCATTCATATTAATGCTCCCTTATGACAAGAATTTGTTGCTCCTCCTATATGTGTCTCATGTATTCTCACTTGGGGGAGTGCATTGTGATACCGAGAGTTGGAGAGATATAAAACAAAAAAAAAGGATCATGAGAGGGAGAGACTTAGAGAGTAGCCAATTTGTTTCAAAAGGAATTTGAAATTCCTAAAATAAATTATTTTATATCTACCCGGTGGAGATAACCATGAATGGTATTGGGAAGAATTGAAACTTATCTTCCTGAACTTGCCTTGTATATCTCTCTACTGCTATATTTTGGTACTGCTTGTGAGCTCTTACAGCTCGGGGGTTCCACGGGGAGAATTTCTCCCTAGAGATGGTTGGGTGTAAAATCAAATGGTTCAAATGAGTTGGTTAAGGGATCAGATGGATATGTTGTAGTGGCTACAAACACCCTCCAAAAATTTTCCTTAGCTTTGTTTTGGAGCCTCCCTTCCAACCTTCACAATAGATTGCCTTGCTTTTTCAAGTTCACAAGCTTCAGTGTCTTTCTTGCATAAAGGCAGTCTGTCAATCACATCTTGATCCATTGCCCTCATAGACTGTTCACCCAGACTTGGTTCAGATGTAGGCTGAGCAACTTCCTCAAGAAAATTGCACATTTCTAGAGGGTAACCAGCCTTCCCTCTAGAAATTGCACAATCCTGTTTGCCAACTTGCTAGGCTCCAGAATTTTGCAATCCTATTAGTTAACACTCCCAGCAGGAATTGCATAATTTTCCCCAACAAGGCTGCTCAGCTCAGAATTTGCGCAAATTTGGGTAACAATCAGCTGCTCTGCCTAGAAATTACAGAAATCTCTTGGGAAGTCAATCCAACTACTAGAAAGAAATTTGCATTTCCTTCAAGGAGTTGAACAACCTCTTGCATGTGTAGCTGAGTTTACCGGTGCCCTCCGGAACCAAGAAAAACAAAATTGCATGCATGGGTTGTTTCTCCCAAGGCAGTATGTAAAGGCATCCCCTTTTTCAAGGATCTATGTTTAGAAGTTGGAGGTTACATGCAAGGATCAATTTAGAAACGTCCCACCAAGTGTTGCTTCCCCTAGATTTGTGGCTTACACATCACAACATTGATGTTATCAAAACTTATCAAATGGAAGCTAGAGAGCTCATTCCTCACATCAACATTGTAGCTATGACATCCCACATCACATCTAGGAGTATTCGACACATTCAGCTCAGCTGTTTTCGGGTAAGCCTGCTTCCCATGCCTTATGTTGCATTTCTATCTCTTTTTGGTTTTCCCTTGTATATGTATTGTTTGCTTCATTTATTTGAACGCTTGCTCTCACTTACATTTATAGTATCTTGTTATAACTCTCTTTCAGTTTTGGTTGCTATATCACTACTATCACATGCATGAAACTATTTTGTATAGATGTTTGCCCAACCCGCGAACTCCCTTACCCACATGCATGTTGATTTGTTTGCTCAATCTTTCATTCATGTTTTGCATGCACTGTTAATCACTTATGCTATCACTTAGTGTCACCATGCATTCATTGAATTACTTGCTTTTAGTTTCCCATCCGTGAATCAGGCCAACCTTGGCCCAGGCTCTACCTTCACCAAGGCTGCATTACACAATATGTGAAAGGAAGGCTCCCCCTCCTCTCCGGATTTGCACATTGTTGCCTAGCACTGGCCTCCAGGACTATTTTGCGCATTTCTAGAGGATGGTGGTTGGTTGGCCTAGGAAATTGAAAAATTTTGTCTGTGGGCCAGCAGTCCTTCCCAGCTGGAATTGCACATTGCACAATCCCAGAAGTCATCATCTATACTTGACTTTGCATTTCACAGTTCAAACAGCCAGTCAGACTCCAAGCAACCCCGACTATGCCTTGTACAGTCTTGGCAGTTGGTCTCCTGACCTCCCAACTGAAATTGGGCAACCTTCATGATCATTCACATAGGTATGTTACAAGTTAGTTCTCACGTTCATTTTGGTTTTCAACTGAGAGATTTCTTACCATGAGTGTTGCCATCTCTCCAGGTATCAAAGGCGTTCATCTATCTCTCAGCAGTATAGGTACAATGGTTTCCAGGAGAGTAGAGATGAATACACCATTCAGAGAACACTTGGGGATGTAGTCAATCAAGTTTCCATGGACTTGCCTACCCACAAAGACATCAATTTTTTTGTAGACAAGGACATCAAGATATGACAGCAGTAGCATCATAACGAGCATCATCATGAACAACAGCTGAAGGCAGCATACCAAATGAAACGAATGCAAGAGGAGGGTTGTTAACAACACGAAGGTGGAACATGGTTGCAAGCTCAAGAAGGTCCATTCATGATGACAGAAACTTTGGAGATTTTAGCTATGAAGTGACAACGTGGCATGAAGATCGCACGAAGGTAGAAGATGGAACAAAGAAGGAGTTACATGTGCCAAAATAATAACTCAAGGAGAACATGAAGCTGCACAAACAGAGAAACAAGTTGCAGGAGGAACATGAATAGTAGTGGGCACAGCATGCACTGACGAATGAAACTGCACCCATACAATTTAAGGATCCATCCCAGTAGTTGACACAGAGCAAACATGGTGAGCAATGTTGTTGATCACATGAAAGGGATTTAGCAGCATGCATGTCATTGAGCGCATGCATGCAATCCAACTAATTCAACACACTCACCAAGGTGAATTCAAGAAGAAGGTCCAACTGGGGCTGAACATGAACTTCGGCAAGTCGATGCACATGACCACTAGCACACACTTGAATATCAACATGGACACTATACATTAGTTTATTTTTGGTTCGACCATACCCAAGAAGACCTTGCACATGTTAGCAGACAAGTTAGATGAAGGGGCCGAACCAATGCACCGTTGCAACATTGGTAACAGTTTGCTTCAGAAAGATGTCACCATGAGGTGCATGCACATCATCACAAATATCCAAGTTTGGCATCATCGCACCACCTTGACCATCACAAGCATGTCAAAGAGTTGGTCTCATCACAGCAGACCGAGTGTCAGTGATCTCTTGTAAGGCTTTCTCAAGCCATGTTGTCTCACATGAGTACATGTGCATTGTAATTTTGAGTCATGTCAAGTGTAAGCCAAATGTCAATGGTTGGATGTAATAGTCATAGAGTAGGTCAAGAGTTATGAGGGTGGTTGAGCTGTCATAATGGGAAATGTTAAGGGTCAACCCACCCTTTGCTATAAATAGTCCCTCATAACTCATTGTAGGTGTTTTGGTTAGCCAAGCTTCTGATAAGACTATCTTGGAAAGAGCTTGGATAGTATTGTAACACGCCTTGGCTTCTCCACTGCACAGAGTTAGCTCATCTCTTTGGAGGAGCAGGCAGTTGTGGTTGTAATGTTCCACTGATGGGGCTAGCAAGTTTACATGGATGTATTGTATGATGCTAACTTACACTACTTTATAGAATAAGAGCCAGCACATTTTCATTCATATGTTGTTATTGTAGTTGGATTGTTCCAGTTGCCTTAATGATATATATTGTTTAACTTACATATTTGTGTATGAACTAATTTGGATGCAATTATATGAATCTTATTGTTAATGTGTTGTATATGTTGTTAATGTTGTCTCGTCTATGTCAAATGCTCTGTTGGACATCAAACAGACCTTTCACATGAACCTTGTTGTAACAATCATCGCACTCGCCTCAGACTGATCCATGAGTGTTGTACATGTTATCTTACCTTGTATTATGTGACTGCTGCATCCGAGTGGACTGCTGCACTGGAAGCTCTACATGTCCTTTTGTGTTTTGTGTTCCTAGCCGATTTGGGACTAATCCCTTTCAACCTGGAACTCACCTTCACCCTTATATCCCCCTTATGTGTTAGAACCTCTCATACACCTTCCCTGACTCACGACATCAGTCACACCCTTGCTACTAACAGAGTTATCTTACTTGCACCACAGAATGCATGTGGTGCAACCAACAAGTGCAACAACTTTCCTTACTTCATCAAGTTCACAAGCTTCAATGTCTTTCTTACACAAAGGAAGCCTATCAATCACAGCTTGAGCCATTCCCCTCACAGACTGTTCAACTGAACTTGGTCCAGCTCCAGGCTGAGCAAATTCCCTAACAAAATTATGCATTTTTCTAGGGCAACCAGCCTTCCCTCCAAAAATTGTGCAATCTAGTCTGGTAGCCTGCTAGGCTCCAGGATTGCACAATCCTACCAGTCAACACTCCCAACAGGAATTGTACAATTTTCCCCATCAGGGCTGCTCAGCCCAAAATTTGCACAAATCTAGCCAGTAGTCAGCTACTCTGCCCAAAAATTGTGCTAATCTCCTAGGAAGTCAGCCCAACTCCCAGCTAGAAATGTTCATTTCCTTCAAGCAGTCGAAAAGTCTCTTGCATGTGTAACTGAGTTGATCGGTTCTCTCCGAGACCGAGCAAAATAGACTTGCATGCATGGGATGCTTCTCCCAAGGTATCATGCAAAGGCATCCCTTGTTTAAGGGATCTATGTTTAGCAGTTGTAGGTTACATGCAAGGATTAATTCAAAAACCTTCCACCATGTGTCACTTCCCCTAGATGTGTGGCATGTGTGTCACAACCTCAATGTTATCAAAACTCATCAACTGGAGGCTACAGAGCTCATTACTCACATCAATATTGCAGCTCTAACATCCCACATCACATCTAGGAGCAGTCGGCACATACAACTCAGTTGTTTTGGGGTAAGCTCACTTCCAATGCCTTGTGTTAAATTTTGGTCGGTTTTTGGCTTTTTACTTATATGAGTATTGTTTTCTTGATTTATTTAAATGCTTGCTATCATTTACATGTATACTATCTTTTTCTAGGTTTGTTTTAGTTTTCGTTGCTATCTCTCTGCTTTCGCATGCATGAAATTGTTTTCCACAGACGTTCATCCAACCAGCCAACTACCTTACCCACGTGCATGTTTATCTGTTTATTGAATCTTTCATTCATGTTTTTCATGCATTCTTAATCACTTCTACTATCACTTATTGTTGCCATGCATTCATTGACTTACTTGCTTCAATTGCCCATAAGCGAGTCGACCTAACCTTTGCTTGGGCTCTACCTTCACCAAGGCTGCATTGTGCAATCTGGGAAAAGAAGGCTCACCTTCTCCTCTATATTTGTGCATTCCTACACAACGCTCATGTCCAAGATTGTTTTATGCATTTATGGAGGAAAGTGGTTGCTTAGCCCAAGAAATTGTGCAAATCTATCCTTGGGCCAACAGTCCTTCCCATCTAGAATTGTGCATTTCACAATCCCAATAGTCAATAGCTAGACTGGACTATGCATTGAACAGTTCCAACAGTCAGTTAGTCTCCCAGCAGCCCGAACTATGCCTTGTGCGGTCTTGGCAGTCAATCTCCTGTCTCCCGGCCGTAATTGAACAACCTTCATGATCATTAACCCAGGTATGTTACAAGTCAGTTCTAATGTTCATTTTCATTTTCAATTGATAGATTTCTTGCCATGAGTGTTGCCATGTCTCCAGGTATCACAGGGGTTCATCTTCCTCTCAGTAGTACAAGTACAATGGTTTCCAGGAGAGCAGAGACAAAGACATCGTTCAGAGCACACTTGGGGATGCAGGCGATCAAGTTTCCATGGGCTTGCCTACCCACAAAGACATCAAGTTGTTCATAGACAAGGACATCAAGATATGATAGCAGAAACATCATAGCAAGTAGCATCATGAACAACAGCTGAAGAGAGCATACAAAATGCAATTAATGAAAGAGGAGGGTTGTTGACAACACGAAGGTGGAACAAGTTTGCAACCTCAAGCAGATCCATTGATGATGAAAGCAACTTTGGAGACTCCAGCTATGAAGTGATGGCGTGACATGAAGATCGCGCGAAGGTAGATGATGGAACAGAGAAGGAGTTGCATGTGCTCAAGAAGAAACTCAAGAAGAACATGAAGCTGCATAGACAGATGAATGTGTTGCATCAGGAACATGAACAACATTGGGTGCAACATGCACTCATGGATGAAACTGCACCTGTACAAGTTAAGAATCCATCCCAATAGCTGACACAGAGCAGACATGGTGAGAAGTGTTGTTGATCACATGCAAGGGATTCAACAACATGCAAGTCATTAAGTGCATGCATGCAATCCAACCCATTCAACACACTCACCAAGACAAATACAAGAAGCAAGTCCAACTTGTGCTGAACATGTACTTTGGAAAGTTGATGCAGATCACCGCCAGCACACACTTGAAGATGAGCACGGACACTATGCATCAGTGTGTTGTTCGTTCAACCATACCCAATAAGACCAGGCACATGTTAGCAGACAAGTTGGATGAAGGGGCCGAACCAATGCACTGGTTGCAACGAAGGCAAGAGCTCGCTTCAGCAAGATGTCACCATGAGGTGCATGCACACCATCATGGATGACCAAGCCTGGAATGAACTCACCACTTTCACCATCATGAGCATGTCAAAGAGTTGGTCTCATCATAGTGGACCAAGTATGAGTAATGTCTTGCAAGGCTTGCTCAAGCCATGTTGTCTCACATGAGTACATGTGCATTGTAATGTTGAGTCATGTCAAGTGTAAGTCAATTGTCAATGGTTGGATGTAATAGTCATAGTGTAGATGAAGAGTCATGAGGGTAGTTGAACTGTCACAAAGGGGAATGTCAAGGGTCACCCAACCCTTTGCTATAAATAGTCCCTCATAACTCATTTTATGGGCTTTTGGTCAGCCAAGCTTATGATAGGACTATCTTGGAAAGAGATTGGATAGTATTGTAACACGCCTTGGCTTCTACACTACATGGAGCTAGTTCATCTCTTTGTAGGAGTAGGTGGATGTGGTTGTAACGTTCCATTGATGGGGCTAGCTAGTTTACATGGATGTATTGTATGATGGGAAATTACACTTCTTTATATAATAATAGACAACACATTTTCATGCATATGTTGTTATTGTAGTTGGACTATTCCGGTTGCCTTAATGATATATGTTGTTTAACTTACATATTTGTGTATGAACTGATTTGTATGCAATTATATGAATCTTGTTGTTAATGTGTTGTATATGTTGTTAATTTTTTCTCGTCCATGTCAACTACTCTGCGAGACATCAGACATACCTTTCACATGAACATTGTTTTAACAACCTTCGCACTCATCTCAAACTAATCCGTGAGTGTTGTACATGTTACCATAGCTTGTATGATGTGACTACCGCATTTGAGTGGACTGCTACACCGGAAGTTGTGCATGTCCTTTTATTTTGTGTGTTCCTAGCCGAGTTTGTACTCATCCCTTTCAACCTGCAACTCACCTTCACCCTCATCTCCCCCTTATATGTTAGAACCTATCATATGCCTTCCTTGACTCACTCCATCAGTGACACCTTTTCTACTGACTGAGTTACCTTACTTGCCTTTATGTGACGTCACGGTCAAAGCATTACCTTATGACCCACTATTGGGACTCGTACACCAAACGGTCTGAGGTCTAATTGGGACTTCTTATGGGGGAGATCCCCTTACATGTTGGTAGGTCTAGCACCATCGGCATGATCATATTCTTAGTGATTA
The DNA here is from genome assembly GCA_000404065.3 of Pinus taeda. Classification (NCBI taxonomy): domain Eukaryota; kingdom Viridiplantae; phylum Streptophyta; class Pinopsida; order Pinales; family Pinaceae; genus Pinus; species Pinus taeda. The sequence continues at coordinate 152,249 of APFE031622665.1, forward strand.
CAGTTGAATATGTATTCAGGTATAATTTTCACTGTCCTAAAATTGTAGTATAGCTTTACCATAAAATAAAAAGTAAAAATTTAAATTGTCGTAAGCATCTAAATTCGGTTTAAGCTTATGTTATCTAGAATCTTATTGGATAGTTGAAAACGAATACTAAGAGTGGTCTATATGTATGGATGATTATATCTCAAGTTGTTATGGAATTATTAGTGGTGCAGTTTATTGTACTAACCTTTGTATTGTAAAATTTGAGAAAGGAAAGGAAAATATTGATGAAGGTAATTGCAATAAAGAAATTCCAAAGGACTTGGGTAAGAATTTCATGAGTTATGGTTTTGTTTCAAGTAATTATATGCATGTTTGAGAAAAAAATTCAGAATATTTTACAAAGTGTTTGACGAAATCCATGAGTGAGTAACGCTATCAATTTATTTATGCATGAATAAGTGCTAAGTTTTAGCTTACAAGAGAAGTAAGAAATAAACATGTACCTGATGGAAATAATACTGAGAGGGGGGGGTGAATCAGTATTATCACATTAATAAAACTTTTCATTTCCAAACTCTGATTCATATATGCTACTTCCACAACTTCTTATGATTAAGCTAATTGATTTTCAATGAGTGCATTAGAACATTATCAACCATATTATCAGTTAACAGATGCGGTAACATAGAATAGATCATCACACATAAGGCACACACATGAACACCATGATATAAGGTGGAAACCCAATGCGGGAGAAAACCACCTGCTGCAAGTCATCTCAATCTTCTTCTTAATAAGAAAATCCTTTCACAGTATTTTGTACTGGTGCAGCCTTATACGAGTACGGGAGCTACAAACCCCTTTGCTCTTGTACTAGCCGATCCATTTACTAGTACGCAGGCTACTACCTGCTACAATGCTCCAAAAATTTCCTTTAGCTCTTGTACTAGCTTAGATACTAGTACGTAGGTGCTGACCTACAATCTTCTCTCCTCCAGGTACCACGTTTCATCAATTTTCATACTGGATACACTGAAGAACGACACATAATCTGAAGGCCACGTTTCATCCAATTTTCATACTGGACCCATCAATATCATTGAATCACACAATCAATCAACACTTAGCATTATCAATCTCTGAATCACCCAATACTGAATCACTGAACCCTGTCAACAAAAGCAGTCACCAGGGCACAGAGCAGAACCCTGAACACTATTCAGAATCAACTGTATCATCAACATCATAGCTTAAATGGTATACGCTATTTGGACGAACCAAACCTGCGTACATACGCGTTTTTACCAAAGCCAACCCGCGTATAGATCTATAAATATTCAATCATGACTTGCGGCGATTTCAAACTTAAGTTATACCCAGTTCAGATCATTACATGCGTCAGTATACAGATCTAGAATAAACAAAATCAATCATATAGAGATAGTTCAGATCCCGATCTATCCTTAGATCTTGTTCTCCATCAACTTGTGAGATCCCTCCTTAGCTTAGATCAAGCAACCCATAACCTGCATATTGGATCTCATCCTTCATCAGATATTCAAGATTTTCTCCATCCATTTGCCTAATGATCTTCTTCTCCTTTTATAGTCTTAGGCCTTGCTGAATACCATGGTCCAAAACCATAACAAAACAATACCATCAACTCAATACTAGGGATCAACACGTCTGTCGAGATGCCATGGTCAAAAAACCATAGGTTCAAATTCCAAGGACTAACCGCCACAGACCATAGGTAAGTTTTCCAACATATACGCGCTTTTCCTTGCATGAATGTGCGTGCATACGCATACACGACTTTGTAATGACTAACATGCGTGTATACGCGGATCTGTCACGATGAACTTGCATATATGTATTTTCTCTTCATTCTTGTAGTCTTGTTCATCAATTCCTTGCTGCTGACCTTCTGCACTTTGATTTGTCACCTGTGTGGTTTGCCATCAAGGACAACACTTGTCTCATAATGCCAACAATCTCCCCCTTTGGACTTGATGGCAAAGCTAACTTGTCACACTTAGATCTGTCATCTGATTCCTTTTAGTTGTCATGTATCCCATGCATTCAGTCACATCTGAATATTCATCTAAGTATATGTAAGTGAGATGATCTTCTATGAGAGGGTTGCCATCAAGTACAACACATGCATCATAATGCCAACAATCTCCCCCTTTGGACTTGATGGCAACAACACCACATCACTCTCCCCCTTTGACATCAAGGGCAAAGGGCAGACCAAGATGTTCTCTTTTCTAGATAAACATTCCGCTGTCCATACTCCCCCTGAGTACTTGCTGAAATCTCTGAACGAGCTCCCCCTCTGTATATGCCAAGGTGTACCAATCTAACCATGCTTCCCCTGAATACATGCTGAAGTCTCTGCTTTGCTAAAGAGTGTTGTTCATGTTCCTCCTAACCGTAGGCAAGATCAAAAAGATGGTCTTCAAGAAGAACTGAGACAATACAAGACCTTCCTATCACCAAAAGACTTAGTACATACATTCATCACCCAACCAAGTGGGGATCATTCATCCATCCGAGTGGAATACATCAGACATTTACATATGATGACCAAATACATTACATCTTCATCCCAGGCATAGTGGGAAAACCAAAATAGGCTATTACATGACCTTGACACTATGAAAGAGATAACACAAAAGAGATACATGACATAGAGACAAAATATCTAGATCAAGACTTATGAAAGTCATCAACAACTGATAGCAGCAGCAACTGTCAATCTTCATTCAGATCAGCAACTAAGATTTCCTTCTGTTCTCCTTCTGCCTTGGTTCCACCTGAAATCGACAATAGCTATGAACCAGAACCAAAAGCTTCTAAGATAATGCCAACAATGCGTTATTAGAAGATTATCTGCTCCCCCTGAACGTGTGCTGGATGGTCTCAGTTAGACCCACATATCAGACTCATCTCACCCTGAGTCTAGCTCACTGAAATTATTCACACCGACATGTACGTGATTGTATCCACAAGAACATGCGTATATACGCGGATATTCGTCATAAGACGCGCGTATAACTACTTCCAGATCAGCAACTTGTAAAATTCCTGTGACAGGGTATGACTGCATATTGATATCAGCTCATCATATAAAATCATTCACATTATATCATATGTGTATAGTCAACAAGATCATCCATGTATCATCTCTTGGGAAAATCTGCATCAATCAACATATGGGAGTACTAACTCATCATCATCATGTCCCCAACTACCAGCTTTGTGTATCCAGCACTGTCATCAACAGTCCTCATCCATAAGGTCACCAAGTACTATAGGAATCCTGCATAATCTTCATGCATATGATCACAGCAGTATGAGAGACCCATCATCAAGCTTTGAAGATCATCATGTAAGCATGCACCATCAATCACAAATATGATCTAAACATCAACAATGTAACCCCAAGAATCATATGAGATGGACAACTCATATCAAGATATACCGTTTAGCCATATAAGTATCATCATCAAGGACTATTAACCATAATGCCAACAATGCTTTGTTAAAGGCATGTGCTACCCCTCAACAAGTGCCATCTGTTTGCTGTTAGATCTGATCATGTGTATATCAACAACAATCATCAAGCCATCATCATCATCATCAAGTTAGGATCAAAATACTTCTAAACATATTGCAAGTATGAAGACATTTCCACACATCCTCAGCAGACTGCAACTATTAACCGATAGAGCAAATAATGGACTGAAACATATCGGACCCCTTTTCTGAGCCTGTCCCCACTGCTTTTCTTCAGACTGACATATACACGACTTTGCAGTGTATAACTCGCGTATATACGCGACTTTCATTTATGAAACTTGCATATGAGGTTCAGGATACTGAAGTTGTACACTTTCAGCTCCCCTTGGGTTTGTTATGTCTGTGCTGTGCTGAGAATCCTGTGCTGTGCCACATCTTTCTGATTGAACTTCCTTCTTCTTCCATACCTTCAAGCATGTTGATGATTTCTTCTTATCATGAACTTTGTTCCTGCAATATTTTGCTCTATGTCCAAACTTGTTGCATGCATAGCACCTTACATGTTTCATATTCCTTCTGTAGCAATCAGCAGCTTTGTGACCATACATATTGCAAGCAAAACAATATCCGTTAAAGTACCTTGAATGTGATGATATTTGAGCATGATGGTCTCGATCCCTTCTTCTTCTGCATCTAGCTGCAACATGTCCAAGATTATGACATACATAACATTCAACTTTATTCATAGGAGGAGTAAAAGATTTTCTTTGAGGAATCTCTTTCCTTGGTTGATGATGAGATGGATTTTTCATTTCTTCATTGACCACTTTAGATTTCTCTTTAGAGTTCCTTGCTTCACCTTGTGAACTAGATTCACCTTCAACCGATTCATGGAAACCAAGACCAATTTTTATAGCAGGAGACCTTTGACTACTAAGAATATCATCCAAGACTTTAGAGCTATCTTGAAATCGTAAAAGCTTGTCCTTCTCTTCTATTTTACCTTTCAAGATATTTACCTCAACTTGATGTTGCTCTTCCTTTTCAAGAGATTGCTTCTTCAAAATTTCTTCTGATTTTCTTCCTTCTTCCACTTGTTGCCTTAGATTGAGTATCTCCTTTTCTTGTTCTTCACTCACATTCTACTGCATTTGATGAGCTCTGTAGGCAAATTCCAGCTGTGATTCATGTTTTTCAATAGTTTGGAGTAGATCTTTATTCTTCCTTTTGGCTTCTTCAATTTCTTCTTTTAGTGAGAGGGTTGTAGCTTCAAGACTTTCATAATCACTGGATTTATCTCTGAGATTCTTGATTGTTGTGTTGTTTTCATTGACTTCTTTTCTTAGAGATGTTACTTCATCATGAATCTTTTGAATTTTGTCCTTGTAGGACTTCCTTATCTTGCTTTCTTCCTCTGGTTTGTCATTTAGCAACTTTATATATTTGTCCATGAATAACTTCAGGTTGGCTTTTAGTTTGGTAGTTTCTTCTTTGAAGTCACATTCCCTTTTGTTCAATAGATCTTGTTGATCTTTGATTGTGTCTGAAAACCTTTTAAATTTTGCCTCTATTTGATATCTCTCTTATTCACCCATAAGAGCAAGTTCAGTTGCTTCACATTCCCTTTTGTTCAAAAGATCTTGTTGATCTTTGATTATGTCTGAAAGCCTTTTAAATTCTGCCTCTATTTGATATCTTTCTTCTTCACCCATAAGAGCAAGTTCAGTTGTTTCACTATCACTTTCATCTCTTTCACAAGGAAAAATAGCTGGAACATCAGAGGATACCACATTCATACCTGATAATGATTCTGAATCTGATTCTGAATCTGAAGAGCTTCTTATGCCTAATCCCCAATCGATTCTTCCACTGTCATAGTTTCTCTGAGATGTCTTCTTTTTCTTATGAGATTTCTTCTTAAGCTTCTTTCCCATTGTTCCACGGATCTCCTTCAAGCGATCAAGCTTCTATCAAAGGACCTGCTTTGATACCAATTGTTGGAAATAATACTGAGAGGGGGGGGCAAATCAGTATTATCACATTAATAAAACTTTTCATTTCCATAACCAGATTCATATTTGCTACTTCCACAACTTCTTATGATTAAGTTAATTGATCTTCAATGAATGCATTAGAACATTATCAACCATATTATCAGTTAACAGATGCAGTAACATAGAATAGATCATCACACATAAGGCACACACATGAACACCATGATATAAGGTGGAAACCCAATGCGGGAGAAAACCACCTGCTGCAAGTCATCTCAATCGTCTTCTTAATAAGAAAATCCTTTTACAATATTTGTACTGGTGCAGTCTTATACCAGTACGGGAGCTACAACCCCCTTTGC
>APFE031622665.1:158936-227686 GCA_000404065.3 Pinus taeda
GTTGCCATCAAGGACAACACTTTAGCCATAATGCCAACAATCTCCCCCTTTGGACTTGATGGCAAAGCTTACTTGTGAACTGTCATCTGATCCATTTTTCTTGTCCGGTAACCCATGCACACTGTCACATCTGATATTTCTTCTGTAGATTCATTTGAATGTATACAAGTGAGATGATATTCTATGAGAGGGTTGCCATCAAGTACAACACATGTATCATAATGCCAACAGTACCCAAAATTTACTTGGAGAAATTACATAATCATCCCTTAAAATAAAATGCAAAAAAATAATGGAAGCTAAAACATGGTTTGGAAGATCAAAGGCTTGAGGTAAGTTTGAGGTAAATTTCACTTATGTCTTATGTTTCATATTCGTATCAATAATTCAATGTTTTGAGATTCAAGTTTTTGTTATAATACTATGATATTTTTGACATAAAGCCTGAATTGCTATAGCATTTAGGGCCGCCATGTGTTTGTCAAATTGTAGCAATGACTGCAACAAGCTTGTCAAATTACGTCAAAGCAATTATCTTGTTAAATTATGTCAAATGTGTGAATTCAATGAACATACCTTAGTATCATAAATATGTGTTGTCTTTCTTCATGTAGATTTGTAGATGAAAGTTTGCATTCCTGGTGTTTGACAAAAGTCGTGAATGCGACATTAAGGATCTACCTTTTTGTTGTTTTAAAGAATCACATCCCTGGGCATTTTGGATGCAGTTCAGCTAAACATTGGGGGGTATCCATGCCTATTGGACGCACAACCCCACATTTCATTCCAAGAACATACTTTCTAGAACCCAGATCATAATTCTGGTCAATTTTGTAGATTACTGCTGCCAACTATATGTGTTTATTATCGAGTTTTTGGTGAACAATTAAGATTACTTAGTTTATGTTTTAATATGCCAATATTTGAAGTTTTAATTTATGAATTTTATGAGTTAAATAGGCTGATTAATAATGTTATATTCATGTTGCCAATGGTTGTCAAAACCATCTTAAGATATGATGGACACCATTTGTTTCACAAAATACGTCAATGGTTGTATATTGTATGCTTGCAGACTATTTGTTATAATGCTTCAATGTTTGTAGCTATTTAAATTTATGTATTTTCTGTAAAAAAAAATCTTAAGTGAAATTAGGATTTGCAACAAAGATGTTCTGGAATGTCTCAATGAATATTTGTGATAAGCCCATTGAGTTAAAATTTATGCTAATAAAGTCAAATTTGGTTAAGTGATTTGACGTAATGTCAACTTATATAAGAATTCATAATTACTGAATACCACTCCTATATAACTTGAGTTCTCCTTTTAAGTATATAATTCATATGTATGTTATTTAAAATAAAATAAAATTACTCACTCATGAACACATCTAATTGCAACATAAGTAAATAATTACCCTGTTGGAAATTGTGGCTTATAAACTTTGATATTCATTCATCCCACTAAAGACTCTTTCTTTAAAATATGATTTTTGATCTTGAGGATCATGTGATGGTTGTTGTTTGGTAGTTTGGTTTTGGGGTTTGACCGAGACGTTGGCATTGGGCTTGTCTTGGGAGTTGGAAACAAAAACAAACAAAAAAATATCACGTTTTGTGTCTTAGTGTTTAATATTTCTCTATTATATTGATGGTTGTTAAGGTGGGACCTTACATATGGTATCAAAACCAAAGTAAAACACCAAGGCCTCGTGGGCCAACATGCTTTCTTTTAGGTTGATGCATGAATGTTGATTTTCCATGCATGTTAAATTATTGTGTATGTTGACTTGGAAGTGCATTGGTTGCATAAATGACATTATTATTATTACTATGTCATTTAGAAACTCATTAAAGAAAAAGAATGTCTTCTTATATTCCTTTATCTATTTGTGAAGACAAATGATTATAAATATGATAAATGATTTAAAGGCATGTTGGGAAAGGATGTGATTGAGAAGTTGGGGTTAAACCCAAGTATGTGAATGGCTTGATTGTCAATGGGTGAGTGAGATATGTGTAGTGGATAGATGGTTGCTTTTTTTAGTGCGTCACTATAAATGTGATATGGGCCTATCAACCATGTTTACTCACTGAAATTGTACCTACCAAGAAAAATATTGGCCTAATATAAACTATAGTATGATGAACTTGGTGTGTATGCTTTGGTAATGTGTAACGTGTAACGCCAAGATTCAATTAGCATGATGATTTAGTTCACCACGTTAATTTTGACTATTTTCTTACCTACACTAATAGAAGCTAAACAAAAGCTACCTTAAATGATTCACTTTTAACTGTGAATGTAGGTTAAAGATAACATGTGTGCATTAATTTGATGTGTTAAAATATGATTTGGGAATAAATTATAAATGAGTAAGAATGGAATTCCTGTTATTTCTTTGACATAATTTTGCATAGCTTGGGTTGACATTATGCATCAAATAACTTGAAATTACTCAAATAGTAGGTTGAGGTATGAGCTTCATAATAAACAAGAGGCTTACATTGCTAGTGCGTGAAGGGTTGTGGATGTCATTTTAAGGAACACTTGAAGGTTATGTTTTCCTTACAGTTATGTATGGGTGTGGAATCCATACTAGCATATATCTATGAGCTAATGTATGGGTGTGGAATCCATACTAGAATATATCTATGAGAAAATGTATGGGTGTGGAATCCATACTAACATATTTCTATGAGCTAAGTAATGAGTGAAGGTATGGGTGTGGAATCCATACTAACATATATCTATGAGCTAAGTAATTATTTTGGTCAGAATGAACAAAAATATTTTGATGGAATCTCATAGACATGATTAATGAGGATTGATTATGGGTAATTAAAGTTAAATGGATATAGATTCGTAACATGAATTTGTTTGAGATCTAAATCCATTATTTTATTTTTATTACAAATGAAGATACTAAGATTGGTATACTGAATACCATTGTTTGGTTTAAAATGCTTGGAATAACTCATTTTGATATATGGAGTCAAGTGTGAACTAGCTATTTATCCTCTAGTATTGTAATTCTTTTGTATGTGTTGGATTTAGGTAGAATTAAAATGATTGAAATGTAGAAAAATATTATTGTGATAAGTTGATGAAATATCTTTCATATTGGCTTAAGACAAATTAGATCTATGAAAGGAATAATAGTCTCTTCAATGATTTTGTCATCTGAATATTGGTTGAATTCTATTTAACCAAATCAATTAGAGAAATTATGAGGATTCAACTCATGAACTGCTATAAACTATTGCTAGTTAGGTGATCGAGTCAAAACTCATATTGTTAATGAACTTGATGAACCTTTTTATTGGAATTTGATTAACTTGTAAATTGTTAAGAGAACAACATGTTTAGAAGATAAACATTTTATATGGTGAGAATGTTATTTTATTTGAACTTAAAGAAAAATGTATATGATTAATGAAAAGCTTAGTTGAGTTCTTGTTTGACAAGAATATGTGCCTGCGATATTTTTTGAGAGAACAATTGAAGGAAAGTGAAATCACATTTTGATGAATTGGAATTCTTGCATGATTTATAAGCCTAACATGATTGTATTATATGTGGAATGGAAGAGATTGATGGATTTAGGAGTTTTGTACTTGGATGTATAGTTTTATGAGTAGTTAGTGAAACTGCAAAACATTATAATATTTTGAGAGGTAGTAATATATATATGTGTGTGTGTGTGTGCTAGAAATTCCTTTATGATAATCTAAATCTTATTTGAAATCAACAAGAGTTTTCATAGTTTGAGAAATGTATGGTTTTCATGGCATGTTTTTTTGTGTGAATGTATTAATAGTAAGGAATAAGACATGAAATCAAATGAATTGATTAATTATTGAATAGAAATCACGAGTGATTTTATAGTGGGAAAAAAAGTTCACTTACAATTATAAAGATAGATTAACTAAGATAGATTTTGTATTTGTATAATTACGAAAGTTGTTCTTGATTACAAGCCACTTTCGAAAATATATACCTAGTTGGTTTTGGAATGAATATCTTGCAACTAAGTCATTCATAATTGATTATCAAATAAGAAAAGTGAATAATAATGAAGATTATGGTAATATAAGAAACGATATATAATATAAAAGTGGGTCAATAAGGACTGTATGGGACCTTAGCTTGTTAATTAAAAAAATAAATTGTCTTGAACCTTAAATTGTGATTTTTCATAAAGCGTAAACATTTGTAAAAATGCAAACATAACTTAAAGATTTTGATTGCACGAGTGCCTTACCGAATGAACAATGTAAAAATTAGATTGAGAACAAATAAATGAAGTGGGATGTAAGATTGGGTTATATATATGACATGTTTTGTTGCATACTTTCAATGGATATTTTATGTGGATGATTTGATGCTTCTTGTATGCAAATTTGATTGTGAGATGTGATGGACCATCATTGTTGTTTATAAAACTAATGTGGGAGTTATTTTTTAGTTGGCAAGCTCATTTTTCTATAGAAACCAAGAGAATGAGACATGAAATATTATTGAATTCTTAATGCATTACATGGGGAAATACAATCATGTGTAACATGATACCATTTTCCTTTATATTAATATATGTTTTATATATTATATAATTTATAGACAATACTACCTAGATATAATATGCATGTTTAGTTTATTGTTTTCATATAGTTTATATCGTGGTGTATGTAAAAGTCTATGTATGACATAACTAAACATGGTACTTGATTAATAATGGCATGTTTTGTCTTCATAAACAACTTGATTGGACTTTAGAAAGATATATATAAAATAAATAGATATCGATATAAATAGATATTTGGGAACTATTAGAAAACTTCAGACCAAGTTTAATCCGAGAGGGGCAGTATGTACTGTCCCACCTTGGCAAGGTTAATTTTGTGACACTTAGAGAGGGTGATTTTCATGTAATGATATAAGATTATGTATTACAGACATATGTACATGATTATATTCTATAGACGTAGTTTCGGCCACCTTGTTGCTAGGTTCTTATGATAATATCTATGGAATTGATTTTGGTCAAGAGAATATTATCGATGTTTTCTCTTTTGATATCCTAATTTGGACATAGGTGTATGACATGGATGGTGCTCCAGGTTTGAGACACATAGATCCATGGATGCTCATGGTTATGTTGAATATATGATTAATTATGATTTATGGATGGTATATGATTTGTATGATTATATATGCATAATCTTGTACTAAGTAGTATGTGCTAGGGGACCTGGTTATTTGCAAATAAGAACGATCAAATTATAAATGACTGTGGAAGTCATGATACATGATTTATATGATTATATATGCTTAATATTGTATTGAGTAAGATGTGGCAAGGGACATGGTTATTTCCAAACATGGATGTTCAAATTATAAATGATTGTGGTAGTCATGATGCATATGATTATATATGCATAATCTTGTATTGCGTAGGATGTGACAAGGGGCATGGTTATTTGCAAACAAGGATGCTCAAATTATAAATGGTTGTGGAAGTAATGCAGAATCTTTGGTAAAATGTGAATAAGTTAATTATGAGATTCATTTTATTCCTTTGATTTATGAGATTGTGATGTGTAGGTCTTGGAACAAGGCCTTACCAATGAACCATCAAATGGGTATGAGCTCACAATCAGTACCTTAAGGTGAAACATGGAGTTTCAACGTAGAGTAGATGATAAGCCATGGAAATTAGGGCATGGAGTCCTAAATCCATGAAAGATAACGACATGGAGTCTTGGATATATAATAAAAGGATTAGGGCGTGGAGTCATAAATCCATGAAACATAAATATGTGGATTCTTGGATCTATAATAAAAGGATTGGGATGTGGAGTCCTAGATATTTGAAAGATCAAGGTGTGGAATCTTGGATCCTTGGAGTAGATTAGAGTGCAAAGTCCTCAATCTATTAAGGCAATGAGATGTATGCATTAGGGATGTGGAATCCCAATTCTCCAGAAGAAAAATATCATTCATGGGAAACTCATTGATGAGTTTCCTTAATAAAATCTCATTTTTGACAATTTTGGAGTGACTTTGTAGAAATAGAAAGTCATGTCTAGCATATCAAGTATGACTTACCAAAAATAGTAAATCACCTTCAATCAATGGGTAATCAAGTATAGTTGAAGGAAATCACTTAGCTTATCAATAATCAATCCTAAGAGTTCAATCTTGACTTAATCCTCAATATTATTAATATTATTATTATCTTTTATGAGACGATGATATTATTATTAAAAAGGAATTATAAGTCACCCTCATCTCATTAATTAATTCACACCTTTCTCCTTTATGATTCTCATGGCCCTATATAACACTCTCTATATTTTAATAATAAAATCCTCTCTCATTTATGCACTCATCAAAGAACGACATATTCCTCTTACACTCTTTAAAGACATGCCATAAAATATTCCTCTTATGCTCCCTTTAATGCATATGTTACACTCTCCTTAACTAAAGCATGGATACGTCTCCTTAATGGCATGAATTAAACTCCTCTAAATGGAATACACGACATGCATATCACTCCTCCTTTATGACAAGAATTTGTTGCTTCTCCTATATATGTGTCTCATGTATTCTCACTTGGGGGACTGCATTGTGATACTAGGAGTTGGAGAGATTAAAAAAAATGATTATCAGAGGGAGAGACTTGGAGAGTATCCAATTTCTTTCTAAAGGAATTTGAAATTCCTAAAATAAATTATTAAGTATATCTACTTGGTGGAGCTTACCATGAGTGGTATTGTGAAGAAGTGAAACTTATCTTCCTCAACTTGCCTTGTATATCTCTCTAGTTCTATATTTTTCTACTACTTGTGAGATTTTACAACTTAGGGGTTCCAGGGAGAGAAGCTCTCCCTAGATATGGTTGGGTGGAAAAATGGATGGTTCAAATGATTTGGTTAAGGGATCAATTATGGATCATATTCTCAGTGATTGGAGTTGAATATATCTTCAAGTATCATTTTCATTGTCCTAAAATTGTAGTATAGCTTTAGCATAAAATAAAAAGTAGAAATTTAAATTGTTGAAAGCATTGAATTTTGATTTAAGCTTATGTTATCTGGAACCTTATTGCCTAGTTGAAAATGAAGACTAAGAGTGGCGTATGTGTATGGATGTTTAGATCTGAAGTTGTTATGGAATTATTATTAGTGTATTTTATTTTACTAACCTTGTTATTGTAGCATTTGCATAAGGAAATCCAAATATTTCTTAAGCTAATTGCAATAAAGGAATTCCAAAGGACATGGGTAATAATTTAATGAGTTATGGTTTTGTTTCAGGTAATTATATGCATGTTTTAGAAAATGTTTCAAAATATTTTGCAAAGTGTTTGACAAAATCAATGAATGAGTAATGTTATCAATTTATTTATGTATGAATAAGTGCTAAGTTTCATCTTACAAGAGAAGTAAGAAAATAGACATGTACCCAAAATATACCTTGAGGAATGATAGAAACAACCCATAAAGAAAACGCAAACAAATAATGGAAGCTAAAATATGGTTTGGAAAATCAGAGGCCTGAGGTAACTTTGAGGTAAAGTTCAGTTATGGCTTATTTTTTATATTCTTGTTAATAATTCAATGTTTTGTGATTCATGTTTTTGTTATAATACTATTATAATTTTGACAGAAATCCTTAGTGGTTATAGCATTTAAGGCCTCGATGTGTTTGTCAAATTGTAGCAATGGTTGCAATAAGCATGTCAAATTATGTCAAATGTGTGAATTCAATGAACATACCTAAGTAGCATAAATTTGGTTTGTCTTTCCTCATGTAGAGTTGTAGATGAAAGTTTTTGTTCCATGTGTTTGACAAAAGTTGCAAATGAGACAAAGGATATTCATTTTTTGTTTTAAAAAATCACATCCCTCGGTGTTTTTTATGAGATTAAATTGAACATCAAGTGGTATCCATGACTTAAGGACCTGTAACCCCCCATTTCATTCCAAAAAAATACTTTCCATAACCAAGATTGTAAATCTAGGCGATTTTACATATTACTGGTGCTAAATGTCTGTCTTTTTCTCAAGTTTTTGATGAAGGATTAAGATGTTTAGTTTTTGTTTTAATATGAAAATATTTGAAGTTTTAATCTATGAATTGTATGAGTTAAATAGGTTGAGTAGAATCTTATATTCATGTTGCTAATGGTTGTCAAAATTGTCTTAAGAGACGATGGCCGCCAAGTGTTTGACAAAATACCTCAATCGATGTATATGGTATCTGTGAAAAATGTTTGTTACAATGCCTCAATGGTTGTAGATATTTAAATTTATGTATTTTATGTATAAAAAAATTATTGAGTGAAATTAGGATTTGTAACCAAGATGTTCTAGAATGTCTCAATGAATATGTGTGATAAGCCCATTGAGCTAAAATTTCTGTTGATAAAATCAAATTTGGTTAAGTGATTTCTTGTAATGTCAACTTACACATGCATTCATAATTATTGGATACCACTCCTATAGAAGTCAAATTCTCCTTTTAAGTAGATAATTCATAAGCATGTTATTTAAAATAAAATCAAATTAGTCACTCCTGAACACATTTAATTGCAACAAAAGTAAATGATTAACTTGTTGGAAATTGTGGCCTGTGAAGTTTGATATTTATTCATCACACTAAAGAATATTTATTTGAAATATGATTTTTGAGATTGAGGATAAAGTGATAGTGTTTTTTGGTAGTTTTGCTTTGGGTTTTGTGTGAGACATTGGATTTGGGCTTGTCTTCAGAGTTGGAAACAAAAACAAAACAAAAAATATCACGTTTTGAGTCTTAGTGTTCAATATTTCTCTATAATATTGATGGTTGGGAAGGTGAGACCTTACAAATGTAGCATAACATAAAGGAACAATAGAAGAAAATAATTCACACATAGAGACACGAGAATTGGTTGGAAACTAGGGAAAATCTCACTATAGAGAAAACCATTTTAAATTATTCTTCTTCTTAGATTGTCATCAAATGATTCAGAAAAAGAGATTACAATGATACGTATCTTCATTTATGTAACTAAGGTCCTGTAAAAACAGCGAAAAAATCCATAAATGAACCTAACAAATATTATACTCAAAAATATGATTGTGAAGTCTGTAATGAACTATCACTATCTTCAGTCAACTATTGAACCTTGCGGCCACTAACAAAAATATTTAGGAAACTTAGATTCCATCATTTAGGTCCCAATTGCATCAACGATGATTCATGCAAGTGACTATAGCTGCCATATCACTCCCTTAAGCCTGGTATGCAAGTGATTGGGGTTAGATCTGGACTATGGAAACACTAGCTCCTAGTCAAATGGATGGAGAGACATCCATGTGAATGGAAGGTTCCAGTCTCATGGATGAGCTTATGTGTGAGTGACTATGGTTGAATTCATCCTATGTTGTTCCTGTGACTATGGCTGAAAACACTAAAACCGAGATGTGAGCTTTGGACCCTGCTATTTCACCTCAGAGAGAACATGTTCCTCTTTAGACGAGCCTCAGAACTATGCGATCCAAAAGCCGAAATAGAAGAGTGTCTCATGATAGTGTCCAAATGAGGTATATGTTGCTTGTATGCATAGTCTTCTAAGGGTGTCCCCTTTTCTTTAGGGATGACCTTGTCAAATCTGCACCTGTTGGTTTTTCTTCATAAATACACTTTCCCTTAATATTCACTTTGAGATATCTTTGGGTCGATTTTGGTCATCTCGAAAAGAAGAATTCAATGAAATCATTATCTCCACTAATTGAGCTATCCAAACTAGAATTTGACTACAGTTACATATTTTAATGGGAACTACAATAAATGATATACAATAATCCTCAACTATAAATGATATAGGCAAGAATATACCCAAAATAAACACAACTTTGTATAATCTATGGATAGAATATCAACCATTAATGTTTTAAGTAGAAATTAAAATATCGTCTAAACTTGTTTCTATTCTGATAGATTCTAATTCTAGCCAAAGTTATGTACCACTTAATGTATTAAGCAAAAGTAAACAGAAACAAGCCTGGATAATGGAATTAGATACATGAATGAAAATAAAGATATTTGAAATAGTATGAAATTGTAATTTGGATATGAATGGAATTCAAACATCAAAAAACTTAAACATTCTTTTATTAGGATCGTATGATGTGCTAATAGGTATTGATTGGCTAGATAAACATAAATTTCTTTTGAATTGTATGCATAAGAAATTTCATTGTGTTGATGATAATGGGAATGTATGAACAATTAAGGGAGTACTAAACCTATTTCAGTGAGACAAATTTCAACACTACAAATGAAAAAATGTGTCAGAAAAGGACATCAAGAATTTCTTGTTCAAATTTTAGACTCGACAGCTAACAACAATAAGCCTAGTTTGGAATATTTTTCTATTTTGAATAATATTAAAGATGTATTCTGAGCTGAAATTCTGGGACTACCATCCAAAAGAGATATTGAGTTCACCATAGATTTAATACCCAGATCCATACGTGTGCCCAAATCACTAGACATAATGATTGTACTTGAGATGACAGAGCTAAAAATGTAGCTATAGGAATTATTAGAAAAAATATATATGAGACCCAGAGTGTTGCCTTAGGGTGTGCTGGTCTTGTTTGTCAAAAAGAAAGAGGAAACTTTTAGGCTGTCTATCTACTATAGACAACTAAACAAAATGACCATAAAAAAGACGTATCATCTTCCGAAGATAGATTGTTTATTTGATTAGGTTATAGGAGCTAAGATATTTTCAAAAATAGGCGTAAGGTTTAATTATCATCAAATTAGGATCAATGATGAAGGCATACATAAAACTACTTTTCAGGGTAGATATGGACACTATGAATTTATACTTGTAACCTTTAGGACGACTAACGCTCTAGCTACATTGATGTGTTTAATGAATAATATTTTTAGTAAATACTTGGAAAAGTTTGTGCTAGTTTTTATTAATGATATTATCATCTATTCTAAGAATGAAGTTGAGCATGAAGAACACCTAAGAATAATATTAACTTACTTTGAGGGAACATCAATTATATGCAAAGTTTAATAGGTGTGAATTTTGCATGAAAATTTTGCAGTATTTGGGACATATGATCTATGAAGAAGGTATAATTTTGGGTCCTTAGAATATAAAGTCCATTATTGACCATCATATACCTAAGGATGTAACTGATATAATATCTTTTATTGGAATCACTAGTTACTATCAAAATTTTATTCAAAGATTTTTAAAGATAGCTTGCCCTACATCCTCTTTATAGAAAAGGAATTGTAAGTTTAATTAGTCTTCCAAATGTACAAAAAGTTTTGAGAAACTTAAATAGTTACTTACAACAACCCCTATGTTAAAAGTTGTTGATCCTTACAAAGACTTTGTGGAATGTATAGATGCATCTAAAGAAGGGTTAGTGGGTGTGTTCACTCAAGAGGGACGGGTTATTTGTTATGAACCTAGAAAAATAAAATAACATGAAAAGAATCATGTCACGCATGATTTAGAGTTAGCAATTGTTACACATTCTCTAAAGATGTGGCAACATTATTTAAAAGGAAAAATATTTATACTAATGAATAATAACATCATCCTGAAATATTTGTTTGATAAACCAACCCTTAATGCTAGATAGGAAATATGGTTAGCTTTCATGAGTGAATATGACTTTGAAATAAAACACATAAAAGGGAAGGAGAAAAAGCTCACTGATGCCTTAAGTGAAAAGAAAAGTGAACTTCACGCAAAAACAACAAGTCAAATAAAATCATATATCCTAAGAAAATAAAAACAGCATAAAAATAGATTAAAAAATTGCAAAAAATGTGCACAAAAATTGAAACAAAGATACAGATCAAAGGTTGAGAATATGATGAACAAGGGATGATTATATTCAAAGATAGAATATTTGTGCCAAATTCTCTAGAACTTAAGCTAACACTTGCATATGAGTATCATAAGAGGTCATATTTGGGACATCTAGGATACCAGAAAATGCTTTCAACGAGTAAAAAGGAGTATTATTGGCCAATTTTGAAAAATCAAATAATAGACTACATTGTTAGGTGCATGCAATGTCATCTTGCGAAAGATGAAGATAGAATCCCTACAATATTGTTACAACCTTTACATATACCCATGTCACTATAAGGAAAGCAACTTCTAGAGGAGGTTATAACAAAGGTTTATAGTCTTATAAAATTGGGAAAATTTGTTAGAAAAAAACCTCAAATACAACATCCGTTTGTCGTAGTAGATGTTTTAGTGGAGTTAATAACGAAAATTCATCACAACTAAAAAAAATATGGGTGACTGAAGGTTTTAACAAATGTTTTCTTAGCGGTGCACTTAATGGAAAAAAACACTAGTGCGCTAACACTATAAAATCATAGGTTCTATAAATTTAAATAAAATAACCAAGAAATTGAATTCAAGCAACATCAGTGCCACAAAAGTATACCTCCCTGATGCTTATGGATTAAAAAATCACCGCAGGAAGTACTTTTCAGGAACCACACCAGAACAAGCAAAAGAAATTTGCAGACCTGGTGCTTTTATTTAAATTTAGAGTGTTGGTGCTTATGTATTGTAAAAACGCAATGGTGCACTACTAATATAAAAGAACCAACATTGTTAATTTGAATAATGCACCTGGGGTGAAAATAATATTTTAGAGCATCGATGCTTTGGTTCTATGAAAGTACTAATGCTTTAAGAATTACAATGCACCAAGGCATTAAATGCTAACATTGTCGATGCTTGAAGAGTATAACACCTCGGTGCTCATTTTTTTTGAACTCTTAGGTGTTTTAATGTTTAGGAAAGGCATCCAGCCATGAAAATAAGGTCTTGCCTGACTGGTGCTTTCTCATAGTATAATGCATTGATGCATATTTGTTTAATGAAGCACTGAGATTTTTTATAGCTGATACCATTTTCATTATTATAAATATTGTTAAAAAAAATTGTATTTAGAGTGGTGTACATTAATATACAATGTCCCAATATCCATTTTATTGTTTTTAGAAACATTGACTTGTGACAATGCAATTATTGTGATTTTTTAAATCCACTATTCATAAAAAAAATTGACATATATCTTATAAAAATTTCAGATAAATTATTTTTTTAATTAGTGAATTTGTATATGATGTTTGGATTAATTTGTTATATCATTAGATTTCGCATCACTTCATTATAATTTTTTAATCATCCATATATTTAATCATCAGTGTAACATTTCACAATGGCATTGGACAATGCAATAGAATAAATTAAAATATATTTTATTATATATGAATAAGAGGATTTTTGTCATATAAAATAGGATAGTTATTGGTAAACCCTCGTATTTCAATTGGAAAACTATGTCCATTACATTAAACAAAATCTCTGATTTTGACTAAAAGTTATTTCAAAAACTACAACTTGCCTTGATATCCAAATAGATCATCATTCTTTATTGGAACTATTGTAAGTACCGCTCAAATTACTTCCCTAACTTCAGCTATTTGGACGAATATTTTGCTGATTGCATCAATTGTTTTCACCTTCTTTTTATTCTATTTGCAAACTTAAACATAAAGTGTAATGAGTGTATGAACATTGGTCAGAATAATGAAATTTTTAGTCAATAATATACATCAATGTAAACCAAATAGAAATGTACCATAGCAAGAAGTAACTCATAAATTGTACACATAGTTTAAAAACCAAGTCTCATGCCTTGTTGCATCAACTCTTCTGTTGGCGTAGTTCCACACTTTATTTTCTAGAATTTCTATACCCGATAATAAATCATAGATTTAATATAAAGGTTCTTTTTGTTTTATTAATTATAAAATCATGAAGTAAAATAACATAGATACTTACAAAATTCACAATTTGTTTTTGATACGCCAACATATACTCAAATCCCATATTTAGCCAAATGTCCATCAATTCTTCTGATGGCTCTTATTTGTATGTTAGAACTTATTTGAAGACATTCAAAGATGGCTGCTATAAAACAACTTAAAATATACAAAAATGAAATATTAACTTCTTATAAGGAAATATTAACAATTAATCACAAACTTTGATATCAACCATTTTCTTCCTTGTCATCTTGTTTTATATTTTGAATAAGTTCAATTTTGTTTGATTTTCTACAAGAAAATACTTGAAAATTAATACTTAATGCTAAATTATTTGTGTATATGTCCCTAATATAAAATTTCTATGGTTACATACATGTGAAGCAAGTTGTTGTTGAGATGGCTCCTCTTGTGATGCAATTATGTCTATTTGTTTGACCATCTTCTTGTACACTTTTTTGGACATTCCTACCGGCATGCTTCTAATATCATCCCATTGATCCTTTGGGATTTTCATAATCTTCCTGAAAAATAATAAACTATATTTATATTGATAAATGAAAACTAAATATAAAAAATGAATAAATGAATGGTTTGTAGTAATATATACATATAATTCTAGAAAAAACATTTTAATTAGGAATATTACTCTTTGAATTATTCCTTTTTGTTATTGCATGTTTTTCCTATTGCATGTCTGAAAGGTCTCACTGGCCATTGCTCTGGAGACACTTCCTGTAGTTTTAATATAACTTTGTTCTTGGAATCATTGGATTAATTTTTGTATTGTAAGTGGAAATTACATCTATACGTTTGTTCCATTATCCATCACAGTTTTGTAAAACATTTTCCCCCTTTCATTGACTTCCAACACTAGTCCAGATGAGCTAAGGACCAAGTCATCGTCAGTTACATGTTCTATATTTTTTTTCTTACAACAACATTCTTTTCCCTTTGTTGTTTGTTCAATTAAAACATTAAACATATATGAATTAATAGATTCTATGGAAGATGTTATATAATATTCTTAATTATATTATTAATGAAAATTCAAAAGAAAAAAAATCATATTGAATAGCATTTTTTCATTCACCTATTTCATCCCTCTACAATTTTTCCATCGGGGTTTTACACCGCTAATGCACTTAGATCAGAAATATATTTATTGAGCTTCCTAATTTTGTGTCTCGACATGACACACACTAGCCAATAAATATTAGTTAAACTTACATATAGTTCAAACATACTAAAATTGTAAAGAATTTAAAAAGAAGTTGTCTTTCCAACTTTTTTGGATGCCCTACCATTGTGTTGACTAATGTTTTTTTCTACTTGACCACTTCTTATATATATATATATATATATATATATATATATATTATATATATATTATGAATATACAACTTGTACCATTTAATACATAATCCATTAAATATTCTTTATAAATAAATCAACATAATTTTCAACCCAAAAAAATCCTTAGAAACCAATGCAGTTATGTGAATAAATGCAGTGGTGCATTTAATTATTAAGTGATGGCAATGAATTTTTTTTTTTAAGCTTTAAATTATGACAGTGTAATATGTAATGATAAAGGCATTTCCATCATAGTAAAAAAGAAAAAGAAAATAAACACATGCTTTTTTACTTAACAATGATTTTTTTCACAGGCACCCCAGTGTGTTATATAAAAATGGGGCATCTGTGGGTTATCCTTGAATAATTGCACGAGGCATTTATTTATCAAGCACTAACAATAATTTTTTTTTAATGAAAGGAAAAAAAAAGAAGCATGTTTTTTGACTTAATAATGATATTTGTCATAGGCGCCTGAGCGTGTTATATCAAACCTAAAGAACTAGTATGTTTTCAAAACCATAATGCATTAGTAAATTAAAGTTATTTTAAAAAAAATAGACAGGGCTGATAGGGTTTGGATCTCATTCGAAAAAAGGTCCCAATGCTTTACATGTGAAACATCTTATATATAATAATACAAAAAACCCTTAAATATAAAATGCCCAAAAGGAAAAGCCCTAATTGTGAAGTGATAGAGGGATTTAAACCTTAACATGAATTTTTCAGTCACATAAGAAAGAATAAACAAAGATTTATGGTAAGTATTGATTATTTAATATTTTGAATTTTAATTAAATCTAAATAGGAACAGATATTGTTAAAAAAAATATTCGTAAAATTTGTACTATGCGTTTTTTTTATCTTTTTCTAAAATTTAATTAAATGTAAGAGAAATTATAAAAAATATATTTTTAGTAAAATCAACCAGTAAAATTTAAAATTTTTACTTTCTAGGCGTTTGATTTAATAACCATACCTTTCAAATTTTGATCTTTTGAATAGTTGGTATGTTGTTCCAAAGTATTATTGTTTCTCCATAGTGCTCCCAATACGTCTCTCATGTAAATAGCTATTTTAATTAATTCTAACAAAAATTGTAAAAAAAATTATTAGTAAAATCAACAATCAAATTTAAAATTTTTACTATGGAGGGTTTAGAGTGAATCACCATAGCTTTCCACTTCTAATCTTTAGAATAGTTGTGTTGTTCCAAAGTATTATGCTACTCCACAATGGTCCCAGTTTCTCTCTCTTGCAAATCTCTCCCTTGAAATTTTTGGAAAAATAATAAAATGGTGAATAACTTCTTATTATTTTAAAAAAATAGGAAATTAGGTTTTGAAAAATATTTTACTTCTCATTTATCAATTTGAAAACAACAAACGTGCATTTTTTTCACTTTTTTTTTCTGAACATCAGTGCATTTCATAGAAAAATGCAACGGTGTGTTTTTTACTAACGTGCACTGATTATGATAACTTATCAGTGTCCTGAATTTCTATAACACATCGATATGATAGAATTCCTTTTTTTATTTTAAAAATCTCAGAAATTGGTGCAGTTATTAATTTAACACCCCAGTGCGGTTATTGGCGAAAAACATCGGTGTGTTAGTAGAGCACCAATATCATAGAATTCCTTTTTTATTTTGAAGTCCTAGAAAATAGTGCGATTATTATTTTAACATACAAGTGTGCTTTTTATTGAAACAGATCGGTGCAATTAGTGTTAGAAGAGCACCGATATGATGGAATATATTTTTTAATTTTGAATTCCCATAAATTGGTGTGGATATTATGTTAACACATAAGTATATTATTATTGAATACATTGATGCGTTGAAGTTTACAACAACACCCATGTGCTTTAAAATTTATCTTGATTTTTATTTTCACATAAAATGGCATATTCATCTCCAAATATCTTTTAGGATGCATCCACATGAGTTGTCCTAGCTATGAAAACATCTATCACACTAATACACAAATTTTTAAGCATTGTCACACATGTGTCACCATGGTTGTCCTAAGTTCATCTGAAGTGTCGCACTTGTCACATTTTTTTCTAGGACAATCTCACAGAGGGTAATATTTTGTCTTGTTGATCCAGTGGTCTATGTTGTCTTGTCATCAAAGTATGCTAAGTGTGTGATCACAAGTTTAAGTTCCTCATAGGTTCACCTCCCTCTCACACTTATTCATTTATCCAAAAATCCTTCTGACCGGAAAAGTCACCTTCACCATACCTCGACTAAAATGTACACTCCACAGTATCAACCATTATTGATGCAAACTTGCTGCCTAGAATTGTGCAATGTGAAGTCACTTTCCTCAAGTCAGTTGCACTACACAATTCCTAGAGATGAGTAGCCTGCCTTCACTCCTAGAATTGGGCAGTATCTTCCCCTAGCGTGATCTTCACTGTACATTTTGTAAAATTAGCAATTAAGCTTCTCCTTGCCTACTGGAACCCCACAATGCACAGAAGGCAAAGCATGCCTTGCCTCCAAAAGCTACGAAGAAGTGTCTGCCAAGTGACCTCCCTTAGCTGAGACTCACTGATCTCAAGAACTACATAGACCTGTCCTTCAAGGCCCCTCTACTATCTAGTCCTTCCTTGCCTCTAAAAACTGCACAGATGTACCTCCCAAGGTCCCGTCTTGCATCAATCATTGGTTGTATCAACAACGCAATCCATCCTCCTAGTTGCCTCTCAAAAATTTTCCCCAGCAGTAAGGTCATCTCTCTGGAGTTCTTCAGGTAAGCCAAAGTTGTGCTCTGTGTAGTCCCAGTGATTAATCCCCCAGCTTGTCACCTAGAACTATGCAATGCATTCCTATAGGGCCCTCTTCCCCATCCTATCACCAGTCCCAAGCTCAGTCTATGGATAAAAATTCTTTCACTTAGAATAGGAGGTTTTGGATTTCAGGTCATCCCGTCATGAGTGAATTGCAAGAACAATTACATTGTTGGATCATGGGGAGATGATGAAGATGGAAAAGAAGGATAAAACATGCTTGAAGAATCACATACAATTAGATGGAAAAAAAATATTCCAAGAATAAGCGAAGGGAATACATGCATGCAACCACCTCTCAAGATTGAAGATCATTGAAGACCCCACATTAGCAAGCCATACAAAGAAGAGGATAAAGCACATCCAAGAACACATCTATCACTAAGGAGCAATAGAAACTTGACATTGCCACCAAAGAAAGTTATTCCATGTCAATAGTGTCATGCATTATCAAAGGCCACATCACTATTATGATCCATATGTATATTGTAAATCAAATGAATGTAAAGTGGAAGTCCAATGGACACACATGAATATGAAGAATCATGTCATTTGAAAACTAATAGGAAGTTGGACAGTCATGAGGGTAGCAAAATAGTCACAAGGGTCAAGCATCACCCCTTGGTTATATATGCCCCCTCATTGTATGAGCATAGGAATTTTCACCTTCGCTCCTCCTACAAAGCATAGAGAGTTTCAGTCAGTTATTTGAGGAGCGAGAAGTGGCTCCAATGTCCCACTATTGGGGCTAGTGCTATATGATGTAAAATGTATCTTCAAACATTTTCTTAATAAAAAATGCAACTCGAGTGATCCATTTCCATGCATGACTTATGGATGTTTGTAAGACTATTATGTGAGCATTTATATTTCATGTTTGTTTCACATGTACTAAGATAGTTTAACTATTTAGTTTTTTTAGTGCTTACCTTGTTGGGAATGTGTTTTTATGGTTTTCCTTATTGTCTAATCCTTGTGGAATACTCCACAAGATAATAAACAAAACTTTCCCCGCTCATTGGTTATAACAATCGTCACATCTTTCTGTGGACTATTTCATTGGATGGTAGAGAAATATTTTACTATTCTTTGGATTTAATGACTGCCACATTTTTTGTGGACTATTCCGATGGATCTTGGACAAACCTTCCTGGTTCACATGTGTCTCTTCTTCGGTGGTACTATTACCTCTCACTTAGCGGCTCACTTTTCTCCCCTTTTGTAGTAAGATAACTTAGACATAGTTATGTTGCACACTCCCCAGGCACACTCACCTTTATTTTCGAAGGAACCATTACAAAACCATCATGTCATGAAAGTTAGAGCTAAGACAAATCTCTAAGAATATGGAAATTGGGGCATCATACCAAATGGGACTCCTACACCAAATGGTGTGAGTTTTGATTGGGACCTCATATAGGGGAGATCCTCTTAATGGTGGCAGATCCAGCACCGTCAACATTTTTAGCACTAGAAGGAGGATCACTAATAGCTTATGGTTGATTGTCCCACCAACCCCACTCATCCATTCTATGGTCAAGGCATTAAAATTCACTCTCTAGCCCCTACCTACAATTCAGAAGTTATAAATTCCTCACCTCCCAATCCTAAATGTGAAATCTTGTTCCATCAAATCCAGACTCTCCGTCCCATCACCCATCAATTTTCAAAAGTTGTTGGACTAATTCCGGGAGTGTACACTCTTTCGTACTCTTAAAATAAGAACAAGACTACCCCCACATGAGTAGTAGTTACATCTATTGTAGAAACGATATTTGCCACTCTTGACGAGCTAGAAAAATCCATGGAGAAAGAAGAGGAACTCTCACCATTTTGAAAGGAAGAAGAAGACAACCTCCTACTCTCAGGTTTAGGTTTTAGTGGAGGAGGTGGAGGGGAAGAAAACGAAGGAGGAGGAGAAAAAGAGGAGCAACCAACAGATTCAAAAGAGGAATCAGCAGATTTGGAAGTGGAAGAGGAGGACAATGAAAAGGAGAACATGGCAAACGAAAATATGGATTGTATGACTCATGGCCCATTGGCACTTTCGGGTGTCCTGTACAAGATGCCAAAACATGCATAGAATCTCTTAAAATTATGACCCTGACAAGATAGTGAAGGTAGAGGATCACTTAGACACGTTTTACCTACATCTGCAGGCACTCGAGGTACGTTACGATGATGTTGCATGTAGATTGTTTCCATGTACCTTGTGTTGTACCTGTTTCTCATAGGTAGTCCTTGGCTGCAAAAAATATGCCAGGAAACCAAATCAGCCAGCCTTTAGGTTCAAGCTAGCCCTTGAACTAGAGTGGGCTCCCTCATTTTCTATGAGGCTTTGTTTAGCGTTGTTCACTTGTCACCGAACAGCAACCTTTAAAGCACAATGGCCATATTTATGGTTTTAATTGTGGGTGGTTGGCAATCAATGACAATCCCTAATCATGATTAAATGCCTCTCTCATAGGGTCCCTTCTGAAAGTGTCATCTTCCAGCCTGACAGAATAACTTAGCTTTTTCAAGAATTATGGTAGAAGAATGTTAGGGGATTCCGAATAATTGAGTAGTCAAACTGACTACTTAACAACTAGGGAAATTTGGATGCATGTAGAAGATTTGTACAACCCAACAAAACATATTCATAGTATTCAAGAAGTCCAAACTGAAACTAATTCTAAGAGGAGCTATTTCGAACAGATATTCCAATAAGCTAATATTTTTTAATGGCTATTAGAAGGCAAACAAAAACCAGTCAAACAGGAGTTATCTTCGACAAATTTTCCAATAAGCTAATCTGTTTTAATGGCTATCAAAAGGCATAAAGCAAAAACCAGTCAAACAGAAGTTATCTTAGACAAATATTCCAATAAGCTAATCCCTTTCTAAAGGTTATGATTTTGCAGACCTTCTTATAAACACTTTTATCATGTGTAGAAATAAGATATGAAAAACTGAAAAAACATACTCGAAGCACAAAATTCTGTCAAAGCTAGAGCCGTAAGGCTTTCAATAGAAAAACTACAACAAAATCCTTATTACAGAGTGAAGAGTCTTGGCATCAAAATCCAACCCATATTACTTCAATAGATGAAGTATTTATACAATTTCCTCACAAAATATCTTGATAAAAATATCAAGAGCTATTACAAATATCTGAAATATGTATTACAAAACTAGAACACAAATAAATGTAACTAAAAGTATTTCAAGAGTTCTTGTACTATCCTTGAGGATTTTTGTTGATAAAGAAGAAAAATTTGAATTTGATTGCAACTCATATTTTATGAGGTGGCCTCCAAATCACTAACTCTCTTGAGCTTTTTCCTTCAGAAATCATGCAAAATAGGGTTCAGTAATGCCTTTGTATATCTCAATCCGAGATAGTTATGTAAACATTGAGAAAGGTTACTATAAATGAATATGTTCTTGAGATAAACCTCTCTCTGTTTCCCAAAATTTTGCTCTAACTGTTGATAATTCTTTCTGCAAAAAGATGTCTAAAAAGGAACTTACACAGTGCGAAAAATAGGCTGTGAAGATGTACTTGTATCTCTTATTATGTAATAGATGAGTAAAATTTGAAGTATTTTATTGTACTTGAGCATCTTAGGAACACCAAACTCCTTCAGTTTCTCAAGAATCATCTCTGATTATCTACAATAGTTTCTGCAAAAAGGTGGCTTAAACAAGACATTGCACAGTCGAAAAAATAGTTAAACATGATTAGAGTGTATATACCAACCCCTGACACCTGTGTGAAAAGTGAGATATGTTTTGGAATTTTGGAAAATTATGAACCAAAACCTCTTCCAATTTCCAAATATTCATCTTTTCCTAGTCACACTATCCTGTTCAAAAAGGTGAATAAAATAGGAAATTTATGGAAAACATTCCTTCAAAGATGCATTTGCATCTCCCAATCCATAATAGATGTTACAAAACTGAGAGAGGTTTTTATACACTAGGACGTGATTGCAAGTATCAATGAACCTTGCATAGCAGTAAAGGCAGTTGAAATTTCAAAACAAGAGTACGTTCGGTAATCGAGTGGAATCGCCATCTGACAAAGTGGAGTCTCCAGCTAAGAAATAGTTCTAAACTTAATCATTCCCCAGAGAAAGATCTTTGTTACTTCGCTCCCCGACAATGGCGCCAAATGTTGTACCTGATTCCCGTAGGCAGTCCTTGGCTACAAAAACTATGCCAAGAAACAAACTCAACCAACATTTAGGTTCAAGCTGGCCCTTGAACTAGAGCGTTCTCCCTCATTTGTTACGAGGCTTTGCTTAACGCCATTCACTTGTCACTAAACAATAGCCTTCAAAGTACAATGGCCATATTTATGGTTTTAATTAGGGGTTGTTGGCGATCAATGAAAATCCCTAATCATGATTAAAGGCCTCTCTCACAGGTCGCTTCTAAAAGTGTTAGCTTCCAGCCTGACAGAATGACTTAGCTCTTTCAAGAATTATGGTAGAAGAATGTAAGGGGATTCTGAATAATTGAGCAATCAAAGTGACTACATAACAACTAGGGAAATTTGGATGCATGTAGAAGATTTCTACAGCCTAACAAAACATATTCAGAGTATTCAAGAAGGCCAAATTGAAACCAATTCTAAGAGGAGTTATTTCGGACAGATAGTCCAATAAGCTAATCTCTTTTAATGCTATCAGAAGGCATAAAGCAAAAAATAAGCAAAGAGGAGTTATCTTGGACAAATAATCCAATAAGCTAATCCCTTTCTAAAGGTTATGATTGTGTAGACCTTCCCATAAACACTTTTATCATGTGTAGAAATAAGATATGAAAAACTGGAAAAACATACTCGAAGCACAAAACTCTGTCAAAACTATAGCCATAAGGCTTTCATTAGAAAATCTACAAAAGAACCCTTATTACAGAGTGAAGAGTCTTGGCATCAAAAGTGAACCCATATTACTTCAATTGATGAAGTATTTATAAAATTTCCTCACAAAATATCTTGATAAAAACATCAAGAGCTATTACAAATATTTGAAAACTATGTTACAAAAATAGAACACAAATAAATATAACTAAAAGTATTTTAAGAGTTCTTTTACTATCCTTGAGGATTTCTGTTGATAAAGAATATAAATTCGAATTTGATTGCAACTCATATTTGATGAGGTGGCCTCCAAGTCACTAACTCTCTTGAGCTTTTTCCTCCTGAAATCCTGCAAAATAGGGTCGAGTAATGCCTTTGTATATCTCAATCCGAGATATTTATATAAAAAGTGAGAAATATTATTGTAAACGAGTATTTTATTTGGATAAACCTCTCTCCGTTTCCGAAAATTCGGCTCGAACTGTTCACAATACTTTCTACAAAAATATGTCTAAAAAGGAATTTACACAGTCTGAAAAATAGGCTGTGAAGATGTACTTGTATCTCTGATTATGTAATAGCTGAGTAAAATTTGAAGTAGGTTATTATACCTGAGCATCTTAGGAACACTAAAATCCTTCATTTTCTCAATAATCATCTCTGATTATCCGCAATAGTTTCTTCAAAAAGGTGGCTTAAACAAGACATTGCACATTCAGAAAAATAGGTTAAACATGATGAGAGTGTATATACCAACCCCTGACACCTGTGTGAAAAGTGAGATAGGTTTTTGTATTCTGGAATATTATGAACCAAAATCTCTTCCAGTTTCCAAATATTCATCTTTGTTGAGTCACACTATCCTCTACAAAGAGGTGACTAAAATGGGAAATTTCTGGAAAACATTCCTTCAAAGATGCATTTGCATCTCCCTATCCATGATTGTCATTACAAAAATATGAGACATTTCTATACATGAGGATGTTATAAACAAAAACCTATTTCATTTTTTGAAAATTATTTGTCATAGGTCTGTAAAACATGTTTGAATTTACTTTATTACATCATTTTAATCATGTTTAAATGCATGATTAAATAAATGAACTAGCCAACGAAACTTAATTTACATTTTTAGGGTGCACTTAATTTTGTATACCCATTTATTATTTCTAAACTACTAAAATCTATTATATCAGAAAATTTAAATTATCAAAACTAATCATGTTACGACATCGACTCCAATGGGGACTGTTTCCCCCTGTGGGATGCAGAGAACTAGTAGACTAGTTTCCTTTAGTGTTGGGCATGGAGTCATACCATAAAACCACCAACCACTCGTTTTCCATCTTATGTGGAAAGATAACCAATCACCATGGATCAATGTTTTCATTTCAATACTCTGCTAGTGCACACTACAACCTACAGTTGTAAAATACAACCATATGCCTGCATTAATTCAGATACTCTTTCACACTGAAATTTTAAACTTGAAAACTATTGAAGTGAAACAACTAAAAATGTAAGTGGAAATAAGCACAAGAATGCCTAATTCACGGGCTATGGACTTAATCATTTAATCCCTTTGAAGTCATTGCACTCAACCAAACCAAACTTAATACTGCAATCTTGAAATATAACTGAAACAATTGTATATCTACTACAACCTGAATATGAAAGTAGCTAATCAATCCCACACCTCTATCTAACTGAACTGAAAAACTTTACATTGTAAGATGTAATATGCTTTCCAATGTAACCAGGTGTGGAGTGGATTTATTGACAAACCATGTTGCCAACAGCTGAAAATCTGAAGAATATATACAATATAAACATGAAATCCCATGGAAAACTTATACTCACAAGTGCACTTTAAAATTTGCATCCTCTGTAGACATTTTAGATTTCTGACCATGGCTAAGAGGGAAAGACATATAATACTGATTGCAAGTATCAATGAACCTTGCATAGCAGTAAAGGCAGTTGAAATTTCAAAACAAGAGTAGGATCGGTAATCCAGTGGAATCCCCATCCAACAAAGTGGAGTCGCCAGGTGAAAATAATGCAACCAATACAAATGCCTATTCCTTGTTCACCAACAAGAAATAGATCTAAAATTAATTATTCCCTAGAGAAATATCTTTGTTACTTCACTCCTCGGCAATGGCTCCAAATGTTTTACCTGTTTCCCATAGGCAGTCCTTGACTGCAAAAACTAGGCCAGGAAACCAACTCAACCAGCCTTTAGATTCAAGCTAGCCCTTGAACCAGAGGGGGCTCCCTCATTTTTTATGAGGCTTTGTTTAATGTTATTCACCTGTCACCAAAAAATAGCCTTTGAAGCACAATGGCCATATTTATGGTTTTAATTGGGGGTGGTTGGCTATCAATGACAATCCCTAATCATGATTAAAGGCCTCTCCCACAAGGTCCCTTCTGAAAGTGTCAACTTCCAGCCTGACAAAATGACTTAGCTTCTTCAAGAATTATGGTAGTAGAATGTAAGGGGATTCCTAAAAATTGAGCAGTCAAACTGATTTCTTAACAACTAGGGAAATTTGGATGCGTGTAGAAGATTTCTACAACCCAACAAAACATATTCAGAGTATTCAAGAAGGCCAAACTGAAACCAATTCTAAGAGGAGCTATTTTCGTCAGATAGTCCAATAAGCTAATCTCATTTAATGGCTATTGGAAGGCATAAAAAAAAACCAGTCAAAGAGGAGTTATCTTGGAAAAACAATACAATAAGCTAATCCCTTTCTAAAGGTTATGATTTTGAAGACATTCCTATAAACACTTTTATCGTGTGTAGAAATAACATATGAAAAATTGGAAAAACATGCTTGAAGCACAAAATTTTTTCAAAACTAGAGCCGTAAGGCTTTCATTAGAAAAACTACAGCAAAATCCTTATTACAGTGTGAAGAGTCTTGGCATCAAAATCCAACCCATATTACTTCAATTGATGAAGTATTTATACAATCTCCTCACAAAATATCTTGATAAAAATATCAAGAGCTATTACAAATATCTGAAAACTATATTACAAAAATATAATACAAATAAATGTAATTAAAACTATTTGAAGAGTTCTTGTACTATCCTTGAAGAATTATGTTGATAAAGAAGATATATTTGAATTTTATTTCAACACATATTTGATGAGGTGGCCTCCAAGTCACTAACTCTCTTGAGCTTTTCCCTCCCGGAATCCTGCAAAATAGGGTCCAGTAATTCCTTTGTATATATCAATATGAGATGGATACGTCCAAATTTAGAGAGGTTATTTTAAATGAATATGTTCTTGAGATAAACCTCTCTACATTTCCAAAAATTTGGCTCCAATTGTTCACAATACTTTCTGCAAAAAGATGTCTTAAAAGGAATTTATACATTCCAAAAAATAGGTTGTGAAGATGTATTTGTATCTCTTATTATCTACCAGATCAGTAAAATATGAAGTAGGATATTGTGCTTGAGCATCTTAGGAACATAAACCTCCTTCTGTTTCTCAAGACTCATCTCTGATTATCCACAATTGTTTCTGCAAAAAGGTGGCTTAAACAGGATATTGCACAATTGAAAAATAAGGTTAAACATGATGAGAGTGTATATACCAACCCCTGACATCGGTGTGAATAGTGAGATAATATTTTTCATTCTATAATATTATGAACCAAAACCTCTTCCAGTTCCCAAATATTCATCTTTTTTAAGTCACACTATCCTCTGCAAAAAGTTGATTAAAACAGGAAATTTCTAGAAAACATTCCTTGTAAGATGCATTTGTATCTGCCAATCCATAATAGCTGTTACAAAAATGAGAGATAATTTTGTACTTGAGGATGTTATAAACAAAAATCTCTTTCATTTTTTGAAAATGTGTTCTCATAGTTTTTTAAACCATGTTTGAATTTACTTTATTACATCATTTTAATCATGTTTAAATGCATGATTGACTAAATCAACTAGCTAATGAATCTTAAATTTACATTTTGAGGGTGCATTTACTCTTGTAGAACCATTTATTATTTCCAAACTACTAAAAACCATTATATCAATAGATTTAAATTATCAGACCTAATCATGTTACAACACCTTGAATGGAAGAGAGTTGTATGGTACCACAAACTTCCTTCAAACTCCATCCAGAATTGGAGGGTATTGAAAAGGATCTTTCTTGAGAAATTTACTAAAGACAAGACCCTTACCATGTTATCAAAGGAGTTGGGTAGTCTCAAGGTGGAGAAAAAATAAAAGGTAAAATATTTTAATCAGAGATTCAACCTTATTTTTTACAAGTTCTGAGACGACACTAAACCTCTTGACACTATCACTATTGACTACTACACTTGTATCGTGCCAACCAGTATTGCATAGTTCATCAAGGGAGCTATGAAACCAACTTTAATCGAAAACTATGGAGAGGATACTGCCATAGGGAAAGACCGGCATGCTATTGGAGTCATTGTAGATGATGAACCCACTAAGGACTCCAAAGACATGGGTGAGAGGTCATAGACCTCTATGAGCAAGGCTAAGGAAAATAAAGAGAGAAATATTGTGAACCTTACTTGTCTTGTCAAGTCCCTGACTACTGAAAGGGATAAACTTAAATAGAGGAAAAGAAAGACTACCATGAGTAGCAGGCCCCCTAGGTACCCACAAAAGAAGAATGTAGCCTCTAGCAACAACAACCAGTTGGCCAAATTTCTGCAGAGCTCCAACATGGTTCTAAACCTTGATAAAACTACTACAAATTCATATTTCTTGTTACATCATGTGCATCATTCAAACAAAACATGCACAAAATGGAAACATGAAATGAGTAGTATGGATGCACAATTGCATAACACAACCATGGTTGATGAATAAGCTGAGCCTGATGATGAAGAATAAGAAGTTGATACAATTGATGAAGCTCCTAGCATTGGGAATGTAGTAAACATGTATCAGTATGCCCTCACAACCCAGAAGACTACCAATGATAAGTAGCCTTTGAGTGATCATCCTGCCCCAAAGAAAAATAACTGATACAACTTGAGAAGTCAATGGTCCACCGCTGTGATTGAGATACCGAAGTAGTAATTTAGAAAAAATATGTTAAGGAAAATGGGTCGGCTGGTTGACTCAACACATAACACTCAAAGAAAGTTCGGGAAGACGAAATCAACAAAAAGCGTTTCCACAAGAAACAAAGACAAAATGATCTCACCGAAAACATGAATTTGGATCCACCCTTGGACACCTCGGTGAGTCTTCCCACAATCTAGAATAAAATTGTATAATACATGAAGAAGGCTCATGCAAATATTTCTCTATTTGAACTTACAAAACTCATGATATAGTGGGACATTCTTCGATGAGAACTTGGGGAAACATCTACTAGTCATGCCACCTATTTAAGAAGGGGTCTAGTAAGTCTCCTGATGCTCTTACATCTCTGTTGAACGCACTCAACATGGAGGAGGAAATCTCACTCTACCCACCATTCTTGTTATCATTTGAAATATTTAACTTCGACATTCACAACTTCTTGGTTGATTCTGGTGCTTTAGCTAATGTCATGCCACTTTTTGTGGCCATGAAGATCAATGCTCAATACAGTAAGACAGAGGCATATCATCCAACTAGACAAAAATTTTGTGCCAACAATTGGTGAACTTAGGGATTTATCATTCAGCTATCATCTGACAAACGAGTTCATCAATGCATCAATATTGTAATTGTGGACATCATGGAAGCATATTGGGTATTTCTCAGCACAGACTAGTCAAGCAACCTACAAGTACACTTTTCTAATTATAACGGGTCACACTTATGGCTTCCCTATAAGGGAGGGAACAACTAGATCTAAGTGTTGTTAGAGAGATACATGAAGCACAATGTGACTCCCTTGGATGGAAAAATGAGATGTTGGCTTTTGCGGAACTTGTTTTCAGCAATTGTTTACTAGAGACACAGTTGGGGTGTTTTTTACCCATATTGTCCCACCAGACACACATTTGGGCCTCCTTCCATGTCCAAATGGTGAAAATGAAACCTATAGAGTAAGTAGTAGTGATAGCAGTAGCAGTAGTATTAGTGTGGTAAGAAGTCCCTCTACAGATGATACGTGGACCATGTATTTTGACAGATCCAAAATGTAGGAGGGATCTGGAGCTAGTTGTTTTTTAATAGATCCACTGCAGATAAAAAAATTAATCTCTAGTTGCTTGGATTTTGAGCACACAAACAACACTGCAAAGTATCAACCACTCATTTTAGGCTTACATAAATCCATTGACCTCAAGTTTGTTGTCCTGAAATTGGTAGATGACTCCAAAATCATGGTACATCAGGTACTTGACAGTATACACTATGTGTCACCTCATCTTAAGGGTTATCGACAAGAGGTATGGTGACTCATTTCTCATTTCCATGCTTTCAATATTATTTCACTGCCAAGAATGTGTAATGTAATTGTGGATGCCTTGGAAAATAGAGATGTTAGGATGTTACTATTAAGGGACCAATTCTCTATTGAGATTTTATATAAACCATTTGTCCTATAAAACATCACTAACCTATGCATTTTTTATGATGATAAAAAAATACTGCATTTCATGGCCAATTCTAACATCTTCAAGGACGCAATGATAAACGATGATGAGCACTAAAAGGCTTTGCAGGATGCAGCTAGTACAGGTAAAGGAAACCTCAACCCCAAGGGTGTGGCATCATTAGAGAAGGTGTATGACCTGAATACCTATTTTCAAGGATGTGTAAATTCTGAGACCCATATCTCTACATTGTCGCATCAAAAGATCAATCAGGGAACATAAGAAGATCCAAAGTATGTGAATCTTGGTACTTGCTGTACACCCCAAGAGAGACAATCTTTTATATTCCTTTTCAAGAAATATAGTGGTGTCTTCACATGGATGTATGATGATCTTAAGACATATGACACACGAATAATATAGCACGTAATACCGATCAAAGAAGGGGCCAAGCCTTTTCAATAGAAACTGAGAAAAGTTCATCCAACACTTGAGCCGCTCATACAGAAAGAATTGATGGAGTTAATGAATGCTCAGATCATTTATAAAGTGTGATATTCGACATGGGTGTCTAACTTAGTCCCTATCAGGAATAAGTCCGAGGAGATCCTCTTGTGCATAGATTTCTGCAACCTCAATCGCACCTCAGACAAAGATAATTACCTAGTGTCATCCATGGAGCACATATTGCAAACAATATCTAGGGTAGACATGTTTTCTTTTCTAGACGATTTTTTTTGTTACAACTCAGTTTTGGTAGCAGAGCTTGAGAGACTGAAGGCTACTTTCTGTACCATGTGGGGTACATGCACGTTCCATCGAATGCCTTTTGGGCTAGTTAATGTAGGTCCAACATTTTAGCGGGCGATGGACATTAATTTTTGTGGGCTTATCGGATAGAGCATAGTGGTCGACCTCAATGATGTAACAATATTCTCAAGACAGTAGTCAGACCACCTACACACACCTCAAGAAATGTTTTGAGCAATGCTAGAAATATGGGATATCCTTGAATCCCAAGAAGAGAATCTTCATAGTCTCGGAGGGTAACGTACTTGGACATATTATTTATAAAAGTGGGATTAAGGTAAATCCGGACATAGTTCAAACCATTACACCTATTCCCCACCCCGTGAACAAGAAATCCATGTAGTCTTTCTTGGGGAAGATCAACTTCCTCATAAAGTTCATCTCCGAGTATGCTCTAATCGTCAAGCCTATATAGGAGATGATCAAGAAGGATGTAGTCTACAATTCAGGAAAAAGGGAAAAGGATGCATTCACCCATATAAAGCAGGAAATAGCAGAAGAACCAGCGTTGCATAACTCAAGCTTCAGCAAATATTTCTTTATCTACACTTTTGCTTCCGAGACTTCTCTCACTGTTGTGCTCACTCAAAAGGATGAGTTGGATAATGAGGGACCTATATCCTTCATGAGCACGAGCCTCCAATGATCAAAGCTCAACTATCCCACTGTGGACAAACAAGATTATGCAGTATACAAGGCAGTGAAGCACTTCAGACATTATTTGTTGAAAAGACATTGCATTATCTTTGTCCCAAACCCAACAGTTAAACCACAGCGTGTTCAACAAGAGTTGGGTGAGAGAAGGATGAACTTAATGAGTACACTACCAGAATATGACAAGTGACCTATATCCTTCATGAGCACAAGCTTGCAAGGACCAGAGCTCAACTATCACACCGTGAACAAACAAGCTTATGCAGTATACAAGGTGGTGAAGCACTTTAGACGCTATTTGTTGAAAATCCATTGTATTATTTTTTTCCCAAACACAAAAGTCAGATCATAGCTTATTCAATAAGAGTTTTGTGAGAGAAGGGCGAACCTGATGACCAGACTACAAGAATATGGTCTTGACATTAAACTAGTTCACACCATCAAGGGACATGGTATCTGTAAGTTAGCAGTGGAAATGGTTCATGCACAAGAGGAAGAAGAAGAGCTCATAGGATAGGAGAAAGAAATAAAAATGTATAATGTTGAGCAAGCCTCTCCCCTTCAGACGAAAACTCTTGGTGTGTGTAGATGTGCATCAGTACCTTGAACATGGCACCATGCCATTTCATTTCTCTTCACGGAAAAAGAGGGAACTCTGAGTCAAAGTTCTATCATACCAACTAGTGCATGGGGTGCTATATAGGGAGAACCATAATGGGATATTTCTCAGGTGCTTGGAGGCATAGGATTTAGATAAGGTTTTACGTGATCTCCACGATGGACCAGCCAAGGGACATTTCACGGGTAACACCACATCACACAAAGTTATGAGGGCTATTTTCTACTGGCCTACATTTTTTAAGGATTCTCTTGTCCATGCTGACAAGTATATGGTCTATCAAAGGTGTGCTGATAGAAATCAGAATTCACTAGCCCCACTGCAGCCTGTTGTAGTGGAAGAACCACTCCAACAGTGGGGCTTAGATATCATTGGAAAAATTTTCCCTCATTCATTGAAGCAACACTGCTATATCTTGAATGCTACATATTACTTAACATAATGGACAAGGGTAATTCCACTGAAAAAAGTGAACGATCAAGAAGTCATCATCTTTCTACAACAGAATATCATTTCCACGTTCGACATTCCTATGTCACTTGTTTTTTACAATGAAACACACTTTTCTTAGTTAAATATTTATGAGTTTGCATTGGAAAATGGTATTATCTTGAAGCATTCTTCTAACTATTATCCACAGGGGAAGGGTCTTTCCGAATCCAAAAATAAGAACCTCATCCACATCATCAAAAACACCTTATTCTATGTAGCAGTGAAATTAGTAGTCTTCTTTGGTGAATGATTTATGGGCTGACCGAGTTATAACTAAGCCTTATTTGAATACGTCCCCTTACTTCGTGGTGTATGGAAAGGAAGCCATCCTTCTGCCGAACATTTACTTGCCTTCTCTCCAATTGTCCCAAGAATCTCAGGGCAAGCCATGTCTTTTACTTCAGTGTAGGATGGAAACTTTTCACAAGTTATAGGAAGGAAGGCTGAAAGAAAAAGAAAAGTTTTCACTCCTTTAGAACCGTATCAAAATATGGCTTGAAAAAACTTTTGTAGGGAAGACTAGCTTCAGTGTGGATGACTTAGTCTTGAACTACGATAAAGCCCACGAATACGAAGGTAAGAAAACTAAGTTTCAATCCCTATAGATTGGTCCATACAATATACACAAAAAGCTTCGCCAATACACATATCATCTCCAATCACTTGAAAGGAGGATTGAGTCTCTCCCTATCAATGGCCAAGACTTGAAAGATTATTTTTAGTGAAGATTTGGGGTTGTGCCCCACACTATTTACATAGTATTTTATGTTTGATGTTTATGTTTTCTTTGGTTTTCTATTTCTTTACTTATGTGAATGCGCTTTGTGCCATACTGCATTATGGCTTCCAAATGTGGGTGCCTGAAGTTCAAGAGTCTTGTGACACTGCAACCCTTGTCCAGTACTGTGTCCTCCTTTGTTTTGGTTGTAACTTTTGGCTGATGAAGTTTTGACAGAAAATACAATCCTTCTGTAAGGATATTTTTGATCCAACCATGAACCTATGTCCACTTTGGAAATCTCATGCCTATACTCAGTTTTGGACTTCGGTGTTTTCAAGCTTATCAAAGTGGTAGAAATGGAGAAGGGGAAAATATAAATGAGAAAACCCAAATGAGAGGTATTTATATTCTTTTCTAAAGGAACAACCTCTCCTACTCTCAATAAGTCGAGATCCCTCTTCCTCCCCAAAATGAATAAGTTTTGATGCACATTTCTCTTTAAATAAATAAATAAAGGTGAAAGAAGAGAAAGGATTCTTGCGCAAATAGGTGAAGTAGGAAACTCCACCAAGGTATTTTCCAGACTCATTGGAAGTGGAGAAATGCTTGTACTCCTGCGTGACTCCGTCAGGGTATTGTCCAGGCCTGCTGGCAGTGGAGAAACATCATAGATGAAAACTATACTTTGAAAATAATAAGTTAGCAAGTTAAACTACCCTTCCCAATTCGAAAAATTGCGATCTGGTTGAATGTTATGTTGTGTTCAACTGAGAAAGTAAAAAGGTAACCCTGTCGTCCCTTGGGGTAAGTGGGGAAGCCAAAGTAATATTCTCGATGAATCAATACTCCCTAAAGGACCAAAGCCATGCACTAAAAAATGAACCAAGATAGAGAAGTTGGTGTTCAACCAGTGTGTCGCCATGTTTTTTAGCGGCTGTACCACCCTCCAAAATTTTGTCTTGTACTTACATTTTGGAGCCTTCCATGGTCTTTTCCTTTATGGCTGCAAACACTTCAGCTCCTTCCGTGAGCTCTTATAGAGTGTTTTCACCCCTTTTTCTTATTTGGTCAACTATCATGTTTTGGCATGTTTGATTATTTTACCTTTCTTGATGTCCTTTTTTTGGTGATTTCAAAAGTTTGTCTCTGTGTATTCGAGTTTTCCTAGCCATGAAAACATCTATCGTACTCATACACAAAGTTTTGAGCATTTTCATACAATTTTTGCCACGATCATCCTAAGTTAATCTCAAGCATCACACTTATCACATTTTGTTCTAGGATAGTCTCACAGAAGGTAATATTTTGTCTTATTGTTTGAGTGGCTATGTTTTCGTGTAATCGAAGTATGTTAAGTGTGTGATCACATTTTCAAGCTCCAATAGGTTCGCCTCTCTCGCACACTTGGCCATTTCTCTAAATATCCTTCCAACCACGCAACTCACCTTCACCAGAACCTAACTGAACTGCACAGTGTGTAGTCTAAACCCTCAGTGATGCAACCTTACTTCTTGGAACTACGTAGTGCATAGTCACTATCCCTCAGTGATGCAACCTTAATTCTTGGAACTGCATCAATTACCTACCATCATCCCCAAGATTGCGTAGTAGCTTCTCCCAACTTGACCTGAACTGCGCATTTCGAAAAATCTGTCGTCAAGCTTCTTCCCTAACTTTTGGAACCCCACAATGCAGAAAATACCAAGCCTCCCTTGCCTCCCAAAACTACATAGAACTACCTCCCCAGTTTGCTCCCTCAATTGGGACTCACTGAACTTAAGAATTGCATAGACCTGTCGTCATAGGCCCCTCTGCTGCCCAGTCCTTCCTTGCCTCTAAAAACTGCATATACCTACCTCCAAGGGTCCCATCTTGCAACAATCATTCATTGTCACAATTATGCAATCCTACCTCCCAATGGTCTCTGCGCAATTTTACCCAGCAATAAGGACTGTGCTTTGTAGTTCCTAATCCAATATGGACTGTGCTTTGCGTAGTCTCAATGATAAACCTCCCAAACTGTCACAAGCATTTCACAATGTGCAGTTACTAGGCCCTCTTTCCCAACTTGTCACATGTCTCGGGCCTAGTTCATGGATAACAATGCTTCAACTTAGACTAGGAGGTTTTGTATTTTATGTCATCCCATCATGAGTGAACCGTAGGAACAGGTACACTATTGTATCATGGTGAGACAATGAAGAAGGAGAAGAAGGAGAAAACATGCTTGAAGACTGACATACATCTAGTTGAAAAAGGAAGCTAACTAAGAACAAGTAAAGGGAATACATGTTTGCAACCACCTATCAAGACCAAAGATCGTTGAAGACCCTGCATCATCAAGCCATGTGGTGGAGAGGATAAATCACGTCCAAGAACTCATGTATCACTCAGTAGCAAAAATGGTTTGACATTGCCACCTCAGAAAGCTAGTCCATGTTAGCAGTGTCATGTCAATTGATGTCATGAGTTGTCAAATTCCATATCACTATTATCAACGATATGTATATTATAAATCAAATGTAATGTAAAGTCGAGGTCTAATGTACACACATGAAAATGAAGGTTCGTGTGTGTTGAAAATTCATAGGAAGTTCAAGAGTCATGAGGGCAGTCAAAGAGTCACGACTGTAAAGCATTACCCCTTGGTTATATATACCTCCTCATTTTATGAACATAGGGCTTTTGACCTTGGCTCCTCCCATAAAGCATAGAGAGTTTCAATCAGTTCTTTGAGGAGGAGTGGCTCCAATGTACCACTACTGGGGCTAGTGATGTATGATGTAAATATGTGCCTTGGAACCTTTTCTTAATACATAAGCCTTTTCGGGCCATCACTTTTCTATGCATGACTTATGGATGTTTTCAATACTATTCTATGAGAATTTATATTCCATGTTTGTTTCACTTGTACTAATATAACTTAACTATTTCAGTTGTTTTAGTGCTTACCTCATTGGGAATGTGCTATTATGATTGTCATTGTTGTCTCATCCTTGTGGATTAATCCAAAGGATACTAGATAGACCTTTCCTCGCTGATTGGTTATAACAATCCTTGCATCTATTGAGGACTATCTCGCTAGATGGTAGAGGAACATTTCCTGTTCTTTTCTTTTAACAATTGTCACATCCATTGTGGATTATTCTGATGGATGTTGGATAGACCTTCCTGGTTCACATGTGTCACTTCTTGGGTGGTACTATTACCTCTCACTTAGAGGCTCACTTTTCTCCCCTTTTGTAGTAAGAGAACCTAGACACAGTTACGTTTCACACTCACCAGGCACACTCAACTTGCTTTTTGAAGGTACCATTGCAACACTTTCATGTGTTGAAAGTTAGATCCAAGGAAAATCTCTAAGTATATGGCAACCAGGCCATCATACCAGATGGGACTCCTACACTAAATAGTGTGAGATCTAATTGGGACCTCATATCGAGGGGGTCCCCTGAACGTTGGCGGATCCAGTGCCTTCAATAGGTATGTACAAAAAAAATGTAAAGCTGATTTTTCTCAAATGTAGGGAGAAAATATAATAATATCAAATGGGGAATTCTTTAATTTCTAGCTCATTGCATATTGCTCAAATTCTTTCGTGGAGTTCTCCCTTTCCATCTCCAATAAGTTCAAATTTTCTTTATATTTTGATTATCTAATTCGTTTTTTTTTATCCATGTCAATTTGAATAAAAATGTATTCAAATTTATAGGATATTGATTTAGAATCGAGTTCAGATGAAAAAAATATAGCCCTGTTTCAAAAACGTCAAAATCTCTTATCAGGAGTAGCATATCATATCAAATGGTAGATGAAAACGGATAACCACTTCACCCTGATAATTGGAATGTGGCATCTTCCAGCCACAATCTTGGCTCAACGATGGTAATAATTGTTTGGTATAATGTAATGTCAACAAACTATTTTCATTGTGCTTACTAATATCATTGATGTACTAACATTCAATATTTTTTGAATTTAAGATTCTAGTTGTAATGAATGACCCACCTACCATTTTCCAAAGAACCCAACTACAATGTCAAATCAAGAGAAAAAATAAGAGAGGAAGCATACAAAGAATGCTTGAATCAACCACCTATTCAATTCCCAGTACATCCAGATTCATGAATTATGAATGACTACAACAATAATAGTTCTTCATCACAAGTTGGTAATGGAGGAAATCGAATATATTTTGGTATGGATGATTACTTACAGAATATGACTCCCATTGAGGAAATGTTATTAGATGCATTCGAGAATGATGAGCTAGGGGATGATGCTCATATCACTGATACCTTATTTGAAAGCCTAAAATATGCTTCCACCACCACTCTCTTTGGACCTAGAAACCAATCAAAGTCTACCCAACTAGGGACAACAATGTTACTGTACAACTTGAAAGAAAATTTTGGCATGTCGAATGCATGTTTGTCAGAAATTTTGAGGTAATTGAGCATGACCAAGTCCATTATTTTTTGAGATAAAATATTGTCACACGATCAAAATAAAAAATGCTCAATGTTATGAACATTAAATATTGACATTGTACATTTATATTTCCCACCAGCTACATGTTATTTAAAGATAAGGTTCTTACAAGTGATAGTCTTTCTTTGTAGTTGCAAAGATGAAAATAGTTGTTGAAAATGTTGGGTGTTGACTACATATCATATCATGCATGTCCAAATGATTATATTATATATAGAGGAAAATATGTAGAAAAAAAGATGTGTATGAAGTGTGGGCAAGAAAGGTACCATAAATAAAAGAAAAAAAAATAAGATCACATGGTCCTCCTCATAAGATATTGAAGCACATACGTATAATCTCAAGGATTCAAAGGAGTTTTCATTGCAAATAATTATCTATGTTGCAGGGATGATATGCCTCACACTTAAGTGAGTCGATAGTTATGTGAATCCCAACATATTTAGTAGCCATGAAGCATATGGAGGATACATGACCCAAAAAGTTAAAGGATAAAGTACAAAATCTATGACTCAACATAGCCATGGATGGCCTCAAACCATATTCCTTCCAAAAAACCAACTATTATGTTTGGCCCATAGTAGCGATCAATAAAAATGTCCCCCCATGGTTTTCCATGAATAATGAACATATTATGTTGGCTCTCATAGTCCCTTGTAGAAGACAAGTGAATAATGTGGATGTCTACTTATAAGCATTGGTAGATGAATGGATTATAGCATATGAGAGAAATATTTAGGAGAAGGAGATTACAAAAATGTTCAACTCAAATGGGGAGCATATGTTCTATGATCAAAAATTATTTG
The DNA here is from genome assembly GCA_000404065.3 of Pinus taeda. NCBI lineage: Eukaryota > Viridiplantae > Streptophyta > Pinopsida > Pinales > Pinaceae > Pinus > Pinus taeda. The sequence goes on from APFE031622665.1 coordinate 196,970, forward strand.
ACACCTATATTGAGAAATTTCCTATTGGGATGAAAAGGAAATTTGTCTTTTATGATCTCCCATATTGGAAGTTTCTTAATATTTCCCACTTACTAAGTCCCATGCATATATTTAAAAATGTTTCATCTTCATTTTGGAGGCACATATCATCGAAAGAAAATGACACATTAGTTGTTAGGAGAGGTCTTATTTCTTCAAAAACTAAAATGAAACATTGGCCAAGATAACAAAGTAGAGGAGAGGTTGGTCCCTCTTAGTTTTTCAAATAAGGTGATGTCCCATGGACTTTAAAGAAATATGACATTTCTTTGGCAAAGGAAGTTATAAAGGACGTGAGGGTGCCTTCTTTATATGGGTCTTCATTACAATTCTTCTTTAATGTGGAAGACCATTTATCCGGGTTGAAATCGCATGACCCTTTCAAACTTCTAAGAGTACGTATGTCAAAAAAATGATTTTTTTTGTAAGATTGGTAGTTCCTTTCTATTCATTTCAAAATACGAGTAGGTTTTACATCCATATCCAACTGGTCAAGTGGTCTCAAACTTCTCGCTAGGAAAGCAGGTCTATTGGCCACCTTACCACATTATAAGCCATCCGAAAATGAAAGAGTTTGAGAGTATTTTACAACACTATATAAACCTAATTTTAGTTATTCTCCTAATGACTATATATCTATAACAAAACATCAAAGTGTGCATATTAGTCGTTTATACATATAAAAAAAAATTAAAAACCAAACTATGAAAATCATACTGCTATTCATCAAACAATTCAACGGGTGTTGGATCTTTTTCACTGGACCCTCGAAGTTCAGTCTAAGGAAGACATGGAATATGATTATACATGCGACTGAGGTAGGCATTTTGTTGTTGAATCTAAAATTTAATAATATGGAATTCTTTATGGATTTCCTGCAATTCTATTTTTTTCTTAGATGTTCAACCAAAATAGGTTCAATAAAGACAAAATTTATGTTGGAGCTGAGTGTACTGACCACTAGAATGGCCAGGTTCCGGGATGGGATCCTACCATTCTTCCATATCCAAATAATTTATTTTGGCCTGTTGATTTAATTAATACTCCCACCATAAAGTTAGTTGTCCAATTCGAGGTTAAGTGTTGGCCTTGTAGGGCTGGGTTACTTCCTGAATTAGACCTAAATTATTTCTACGACCTCATCCCCCTGGCTAGACATGGCTAGGTATAGCATCTGCCACACTCATGTCCACTACCCTCAATCCTCCCATGGCCTCCCCTCGATGATTTTCCTCTACCTAAGGAAGGGCGTGCCATACTGTATCGCAACCAACCACAAAGTTAAGAGAAAAACCAATATTCAAAAGCCACGACCGCTAACACCAAGGACCTCGTCTTGACTGGAGACAAAAACTTAGGAAGATGACCTAGCATAGAGTCCTAATGAAGCTAATGAGGTAACCTATAAGCCAAATTTTTCCTCACAGTATTGAGTTAGGTTCGATGAAATAAACCATCAACAACATCCCATAGGTCCATGAGATTTCTTGTAATGGGAATCGTTAACAATTTGAGGGTTTCTTTCCCAAATTTCCCCATATCATTCCAACAAACAAGTTCATTGAGGATACTAAATATTGAATCAAATACCCAATGAAATAGATGCATATCAAGTTCCACTGCTCATTCCGAAAATGCATGCACATCATAGAAAGAAATATTCCATAATAGATAGATATAATTCAAATATACTTAGGTTTCCAAACGTAGTAAACAATTATTTCCTCACATATTTCCTACGGGGTTTAATTTATGACCCAAGACATCATCTCAAAGACAACGATCCAACTAATTATAAAGTAGCATATGAACACAAGGGAAGGGTATGCACGAAGTGAACATAATTAACATACCCACAACAACTGCCTACTGAGAGGGGTGACTTCATCCACACTTAGGTGGATATCCTAGTGGGTTACCATCGCAAATGCCCTGGATACTTTTGGGGGGCCGATTGAAATACAAACAAAACAAACTCAATTCAGTACATAGAACCCCGATGGTATTCTGTCTCGTTCGTCTTTGCTCCACCATTCAATTTCTATCATCTGCCTTGCCACCTTGCACATGAGATGGTATTTGTGAGGGTAGTCATTCAACCACCTCGTGTCCTTTCTCATAACTTTTATCACCATGGCATGGATCCCACCAGTTCCTTTTCATCGACTCTCACCGTAATCAGGGAAAAACATGATTTCATTATTTTTATGCAATGGGATAAAATATAAATAATTTTTGTGTGTTTTTAGCTTGTAGTGTCATTATCCTCTTCTCGTGCATGGGTGTGAAGTAAATGGTTCTGTAGCATACTGGTACATATCATATGAGTCTTTATATTATTCCAATGAGTACATAAACTAGATTGACAACACACCATGTGTGGTGATTTGGGACGATGAAAGGGATTAAGACAAAATAGATGGGGAGATTATCCAGAAAAATGGAAAAAGGTGCATGATAAATAGTACTTATCATTCGTCAAATTTATACACAGTAACTATTCACACTAAAATTCTTAATTAATGAATATTTTGATATGAGATGTACACTATATGTTGTTTTTATTTCATAAGAGAATTTTAAAATTGAAGCCATCAACAAATTCATTCTTTACAATTCATAAGTGACACAACCATGAGTCCCATTGTAATAACATAAGAGGATTAAATGGGATAGTTACATGAAAGAATTCATATGATTGAATGGTAGAATCACACCTTAACATGATCATTTAAAAAAAAAAGATGGCAATGTCATGCTGTAACAATTTGGTTGTTGATCAAGTCAGAGAGAAATACGATGCATTTGGTCATTACTTGCATGGTGAGGAGGATTTTCTAAACATTGGGATTGGGTGCAAAAACTCAATAATAATCTCTTTCTGTACATTCTTAACTACATAATGCACATTTTAATTGTAACATATATATTTTGTATTTTATTATTAGATACATGACACTATGATTTTTTCGCTTTTTTGTAGTTGGATTTGTTCCCCTCTATGTGGACATATGGACATCATTTTTTCACGAAGTTGTTGACAATGGATGCATGACACAATACTGTGAAGTGGAAATCGAGTTTGACTAATCTAGTCATGCTAGCCCCCCCGTGATCAAAACTTAATACAGGGGACATTAGGTTACATTAGAAAGATACAAGAGATCATTGAAGTGGACTTCTATTCATTTCAATTTATTATTTTTAGGTGCAAGTGGTGGGACACCTTTGATTAGAATAATGTAAAGGAAGATCATGATAGTGGGTTGATATCTATCAACTCTATAAAGATGTGGCATGAAGCTAGGGAGATTTAAGTTTTCCCCAAACACTCCAACTAGGTTTTTATTTACCCATATGTCTTGGATAGAGATTCATGGTTTGTATTAAGAGATGACTCTAACCAACTACAAAGCACACACAACAAAAGAGAGAATGCAGAAATATGGAAATAAACAAGATCTGTGACTGATACTTTAATCACAGAGAGGGAAGAGACTCCTCTACTGCGCAATCTAGCATCACCAATCTGTTTTTGAATATATTTTAATACGAATGCCAACAAGAATATTAGTTCATAATAAATACCAGGTCGGCTTAATCGTTCGAATATCTGACAATTCTTCTGAACAATATCCTCGTGCCAAAACACGAACTCTAGCCTAGCGGTCTACTTCTGTGTCTTTGCGACTTCTTCAACCTTAACAAGGCTCATTAAAGTTTGAGAATAGAATCCAAAACAATCTACAAAGGAAACATAGATTTATAGAAATTGAGGAATCTTTATTGATGAACTTCAAAACTCAAGTATTACAAAGTTTCTTCTCAAGCAATACCAAGTTACTTCTCCAGCAGAAAGGCTCTCTAAATTTCTCAAAACCCGAATGCCTCTCTTCCCTAGTCTTCATCCATTTATAGATCCTCCTAGTTCTATATTTGGTGATACCTCCATATCGGATATGAGAGAATCTTATTTTACATCAAAATCAAATCCTTACATCAGATAAGAGAGAATCCTATCGTTACATCAGATAAGAGAGAATCTTACTTTCGGGTAACCTGGAGGACATCCGCACAGTATCTTACTTAACATCAAAATCAAATTCTTGCATTAGATATGAGAGAATCTTGCTTTTGGGTAACCCGGAGGACATCCGCATAGTAATTCCATCATAAAATATTTTATATTTATTCTTATCCCTTTATTTAATTATATATGTCGAATTCATTACACTGTAAGAGATTCTTTTTCAGGGAACCTTACGAAAAACCTGTCTGCCACCAAATCTAAGCAGAAAGACACTACAAAATGACAAAATGTTCTATTTGTTCACGAGAATAATGATGTTATCAGAAGCTAGTCAAGGAGTCATTATTAAAATATTGCGAGTAAATTTCTTCCTCACATTCCCAAAAATTGGTACGTCATCATATTCTGGTACTTCGTCCTGAAAAAGTAGTGGGCCAAAAGGATTTAAATATGGGTCTGTCATGGCATGAAATGACTCATAGTCATGTGAAGAGGAGCCATTCATATTTACCCTGAATCTTCTGAAGAAAATATTTCGTGTAATAAACCATTGAAAGGATCCATTAGCATGGAGTGCTGCAAGCATGTGATAATTGGTGATATTGCTGATATCCAAAATCCTTTTGTATAAAATTCCTGATTGATGTGCCCATGGTTCTGTAAATTGAGGATGTTGTAATAACTGAAGAGAGAATGGGTAAAAACATAGAGGACTGATACCATAAATGTTCCACCATTCTTTAAACCATTCAGGTGTGGGGTCTTCTTCTTTGATTTGTGTAACTTGCATCCCATGATATCTAAAAGAGAACTGCACATTATAGAAAAACGAGTTAGTTTTATTTTCAAAACACATACCTGTATACTAGGCTTTCTCTTGCCGTTCATGATCTTCAGAGTTCCGAAAGTTGGGTGGCAATAGGAAGTGGTCAATGTAGATTTCACAGGAGATTAGATTTTCATCTGCATCTTTGTGTAATGTGAAATCAAGATTTTTCAAATCATGAAGAAAGCTTAAAGCTTCAAAAGCTTCATCATTTCTTTGCATTGGATCATCCCATGAGAAATAATGTTGTCCAGTTCCATGCTGATATTTGATTTCTTTTATTGGAAACCAATCTGCTTCATAATTGAGTAGAGGTTTCCGTAGATTCAAAGTGTGAGAACCATCAGGACATTCAATGTGAATATCATTTTCTAATCTTATTATGATGTTACATATGGGATTATTTACATCATTTCTCTGTAAAAATTCCCGGCTGAGAAGATCTGCGAAGGAATTCTTAACTCCAGAAATTAACTCTACATCAAAATGATACTGGGCCAATGTCATTATCCATCTAACCATTGCTGCATCTTCAAAGTCACATTTATGGATATCAAACTTAAGGGCTTGGAAATATGTTTTGGCTGTAAAATGTTTATAGATCACAAAATCTTTGAATTTGGCAATTCCAAGGCAGACAACTCAAAATTCCTTTTTTAGGCTGGACCAATTTTTTTGTGTAGTTGACCAGATTCCAGAGGCATACTAGAAAATTTCATATTCCGTTTTCTTTTTATTAGGATCATGTTGGCAGAAAATTGCACCCCATTTGATATCACTGCATCTGTAATTATGGTTTTAGGCCATTCTTCATTGATTGTGCTTAAAGGATAAATATTCCTAATTTTTCCTTTAATTCTTCTGACTACCTCTGTTAAATCCTCTGTCTATGGAATTGGATCTTTTTGCAATCTTTTATTCAATAAGACTCTATCTTGGGCACAATGTCTGATAAATTTGGAGATGTAGTTCAAACTACCCAAGAATCTTTGTAGTTGATTTTTATCAGTGATTCTGTCTACAAATTTATCTATGAAATCAAGACTATGTTGCATAATCTACTATGATCCATATTGAATCACATATCCCAAGAAATCTATCATAGTCTGAAACAACTTCAATTTTGAATATAATAAAACTATACCTTTTTCTTTGACTCTCTTGTAGAATATATTAATATGCTTTATATGCAAGGGAATATTTGCAGAATGAATTAGAACATCATCAATATATTTCTTCAAGAAATCATCCATACCTTCAAAAGCTTCATCCATAATCCTCTAAAAGGCGAATGGAGCATTTACTAGTCCAAAGGGCATAATATTCCATTCAAAATGTCCTTCTGGTGCTAAAGAAGTTGTTTTCCACTTATCTTCTTCTTTTATCCCTACTTGCCAGAAACCAAACTTTAAATCAAACTTGGAAAAGATTTTTGACTGTGATATCTGAGACAAAAGCACTGAGGGCTTTGGCAAGGGATAAGCATCATAATCAAGAATATTATTCAGAGGATTGTAGTTTACTACCAATCTTGGTTTTCCTCTGATAATCTCTGAATGTTTGTTGACACAAAATCCAAAATAAGAAATAGGGCTATCAGATTTTCTGATCAAACCTTTTTGCAATAAGGATTTTATTTCTTCTTTACAATATCTGAGTTGTTCAAAATTCATCGGTATTGCTTTTGATCTTTTGAGTTTTCCGTGAAATTCCTTTTTTAAAGGCAATTCTACTTCATGTTTATGAATATGCCAAAAGGCATTTGGATCTTCAGAACAAAAAGATTTTATTTTTTGAGAGATATCACTTATTTCTTTTTCAAATTTGCCTTTCTGAAGATTTTCATCAATCTTGAGCATTTCTTTCTTCTTCTCCATCTTTGCCAAGATATTCTGTAACCAGTAAATTATGTTCAATCTATTAGGAGAATTGGAATGAATAAAAGGATAGAAATAATCTATACCTTTGAAGAGAAGAAAATATCCCCATTTCTATGATTTTTCATCATAAGTGCTTCAATGTCTTCTAAAATTGCTCAGGAAAGGAGTTCCTAAGTACATAGCACAATCAATCCCTGTGACTAATGGAGCATGAACATGAAATCCTTCAGATTGAGAAATGAAGACATCTATTATAGCTTTTTCTATTGTCTTGATTTCTCCACTTGCAATAACAGCTCCTCGACACTTTGTTTTTTGTCCTCGAGGATAGGGAATTACAGTGCTGCTTACTATGTTCAATCTTGAACCTATATCAATTAGAACCTTCCACCATTCTATGGAAGAGCAAATTATGATTTTCATTTTTACATAGTACATTACATCTGCGTTCATTGTGCTCATTCCTAATCCAGATCTAGGATCTTCAAATTCTTCATCTAGAATTTCAAAGTCTTCAGATTTGAAAATCCCTTTCATTGGATCATTATATGGATCAGGTTGTCTTTCTGGTTCTTTATGTTCTGTCTGTGAAGATTCTCCTTTTGTGGGTTGTGCATGTAAAGAATGTATATTGTGCCCCTGATGTGCTTCAATGCATAGCCTTCTATTCTCTCTGACTTCTTTTCTGAGCTCTTTGATAGCTTGACTAATTGCAGGAAGTGTTTGATGAAGATCATTTTCAATTGTTTGTTGTCTGAATTGTCTTCTTAGACCATCAACTGAAAATAAGGTTGCAGAAGGAATATAGCTATGTTGATGATTTATCTGTGACTTTTGATGTTCTGATATTGATGTGACTTGGACTGTTGAAGATGGATCATTAGCAATCCTTTATACATTTCTTTGAGTTTTGGATCATCAACATTAACCATTTGTGTAAAATAATTTCTAGAAGGCTCATCGTGATCTAAGCTTTCATTTGATAGTGGTCTGAACATCCTGACTGCATTATATTTGCAAATGTCAGGATCACTGCATTCACAGAGTTCTTGAAAACATTCATTACAATGTGGATCTTTGCAATATTCAACTTTAGAATCTTCTTCTTCATAAACAACATGTATCTGGTCATTTAGATCATAATAATTTTCTGAATCTGTTAATTCTTCATAGCTAGAAGGGAGAATAATAATATTTACCTTGCCAGATTTATTCTTATAGCTAAATTGTTTCTTCTTCCCAAATTGTTGTTTTCCTTTTTTCAGTTTTGGACAATTTGGAGCAATATGTCCTTTTTCATTGCAATGGAAGCAAAATATTTGTTTTTGTTTTGGCCTTTGATGAAACTGGCGTGTTTTTTTGTATTCTTGTCGAGTCCTTCTATGAATGATTTTTTTGTTTTCTGTAGATCTAAAAGTTTGCTTAGAGTAAGCTTTCTTTTTAGAGCGACGACGATCATATCCCTCTAAAATTTTAGAGCCATGTAAATGCCATTGTTTACATAGTTGTTGATAGCCATGTGGTTTAGTGGAGCTGGTGGTAGCTCAAGAAACTTTCATCTGAGAGCAGAGTTCAACAATGACAGCCTCAATAGCTTATCTTATAACACCAAATTTATACGCACTAATCTTTCTAGGAAGCTTATTCAAAATGACAGTAATTACCCAATTTGGTAAAGAAGCAATGAAGATTTCATTCCATTTGGGATCTAGAATCATGTCAGAAGAAAGAGTATGCAGACAATGGAGATATTCCATAAAATATTCATCAAAATGTTGCATATTAGTAAGCTTCATGGATGTAAGTGTGACTGCAGCAAGTTCATTATTGATCTGAGGATAACCATACAAATTGACAAGAATTCCATGCATTAAGTAACCAATCATGTTATTCATAGGTAATGAAGTCTGTGGATCCATATATGTAGTATTATCTGGGTTTATTACCACAAATGTTTCCCAAGAAGGAATGAGGACAGGATCATAATGAATTTCTGTTTTAAGCCAAGAATCAAGGAGTCGTTCGAATCCACTGATGATTTTCTTGGTTGCATTTATTGGAGAAATGTCATTTGCTAAATATGTACGGTAGCAAACCAACATGGAACTTAATGTAGATAGTATTTCTACTTCAACAAAATTGTCAATATTCCATGAATATGTGGAAGAAGCAAATCAATCCTTACGATACTCTGATTTCATGACATCTCTTTTATAAGGAGCAGGTGACCAAGAAGAATTCCAAGAACTTCTATCAGATACTTTATGTATAGTTGTATCTTTGGGTTCTCCTTCATCAGAAAATGAAATCAGATCAGGAATGTCTTTTGCTATCTGAAAAGTTTCTTTATCAGGAGGAGAAAACTTATTCACAAGAAACTCTAAATCTTCTAGAGTAGGAGGAGCAGAGGGCGCTGCTTCAAATTTGTTGAGTACTGTATCAGAACTGGAAGGCTTATCAGGATCATATCCTAATTTCAACCACTCAGAAACTGTCATTTTATGTCCAGGGCTTGAAGATTTTAGACTGGAAAACATGCCAGGATTAGCCATAGGAGCATAGACAAAGGTAGTTTCTGGTTTAGGAAAAATTATATCACCAGGATTCTTCATTTTTATTGAAGAGTAGTAGGAACAACATAGAAAGGCAATTGATCTTGAGGATCTAAGAAATAAGTAATAGCTTTAAAAGTAGGATTAGGAGTGTTTTTCTTTTTCATACTTTCAACAGAAGTAGAGATAACCCAAACTTGTTTCTTTACTACTTCAAGTGACGTTTTTAATCTTGTCATCATATCTTGATTCTTATCTGCTACTGAATGTACTTTGCCAATCCATTTGGAATTATCATTAATCCCTTTTCTAAAACATCAATAGTTTTAGCAATATGAAAATCATTTGATCCAAGAGTTTTTATTCCATCTAGTAATTGATCTCTGGTAAAATCTACCTTTTGAAGAATTTTATCAATTATTTCTTAGAGCATTTTATTTTCTTTGGCTGCATATTGATGATTTCTTTCTAGATGTTTAATCAAACTATCTAGAGCAAGATTTGTCTAGTTTGTTGCTGCAATTGATTCCCTGTCTGAAAGATGAAACTGGTCAGATTGAAGTGGAAGTAACCTAAAAATCTTATCATCTTGTCTGATAACAAGATTTTTACAAGGAGGAATTGTTGTCTCAGTGCTAAGAATAGTGCCATCTATTAATTCCCATTTGTGTTGTGGCACTTCTATTTGTAAGTCTGACCCTTGCATCATATTCACTCTAAGGGTTTGACAAATGTGTTCTAACAAAAGTTCACCTTTCATCTTAACGGACTGCAAATATTTTAGAACATTTGATTTTTGCAACATATTTTTATATTTATCATCTATGTGAGGGATGAGAAGAGGTCCAGGAATTTCAACTGGATTTTCCTTAATCTTTGTTTTTATATCTCCACAAGATAGATTCTTGAACTTTTTGACCGAACCCATTTCTACTTCATTTGTACTTGGATAATAAAATTCATAAAAAGAAATCCATTGGTTATTATGTTCCATCCAAGCTTTCCAATTTTTATTGTTGACTTTGTTGATTGTTGACATATCTTTCTTTGAATAGGTTTTCATTTCTTCACAGTATCTATACTCTTGTTGATGAGTATACAGATCCCAGTTAAACATTTCCTTATACCATTCATTTGAGGGATCATAAGGACTTATTCCTTTGTATATCTTAAGAAATTGAATGATTTCTTCATCAGAAGGGAGTTGTATTTTACTAGGAATCTTATTCCTAGGACCAATCTGTAGCTAGGGATTTCTTCTGGATATCCTAAGTCTTTTGAAGCAGATTTTCCTACTGATTGAAGAAAAATTTATTTATGAGCTTAAAAAGGAGTACACTTTGTATCTTCCTGTGTTTGATTTCCAGAACTTGGAACAAAACGAATCATGTTTATTCTTCTTCCGCCTTTATATTGTTCTTCTTTTTCATGGGGTTTTGGAAGACTAGGAGTTTGCTGACAAAAGCTAGGAGAACAATGAGGATGATTACATACAGATGGTTGTGGAAATTGTGGAATTTGGAATTCTATTTGCATATTAATTGTTCTAGGAGGAACAATATTTGAATGCAAAGGTTGAAGAGTTTGTGCAATCATATTTGATAACATATGCATGAAGTTTGGATCAGAAGTAAGATCATCTGAAGAACTTGGTGATCCTTCAGGAATAGATGCAATAGAGGACATTTGTGGTTTTATTGCGACTTCAGTTTTTACAGGTTTTTGTATAACAAGAGGAGGAGGAGGTCCACCATGCTCAAACTGTAAATACTCTGATTGGGGAAAGAAATGAGTTCGAACAAGGCCATTACATTCTTGAATAGAAGCTTGAGGAGTGATAGGTTGTGGACAAGGAGAAGTACAAATAGAAGCCCAATTTGTGACCCATTTTGTTGGCAGTTTAAGATCTCGATGAGATATCATTTGAGGAGCAACAAAATTTAAGCCATAGTCATGAGTGATTAGAGTAGTGAGCTCAGAGGTTTCAGAAACTTGTTGGACAACAGAAGGAGTGGTCTTCTTATAAAATTTGACGACACATCGCCAATGAATAGCAACATTATTGTTATTATCTTCAAAATAATCATATCCATGTGTTTGGATGCCTAGCATTAGAGCATTGATGGCATTAGGATCATCTAAGGAAATAGAAAAATTAGGAACACAGGACCAAAAAATTGGACCGTAGGCTAATTTTCCTTGACATCCTCCAATTAAAGCTTTATGAAAAGTTTTCCATCAGCGATCAAAAACACAAGAGAAGACAGCAATGTCTTGACCTTTTCTATGTAGTGTGTGAATTCCAATTTGGATATGACCAAAATGAGCAAAATTGAGACCATATTTTAGTAAAGTTGTAAACTCGGATTGCTTCAAAATGTTCATTGTTTGAAGCAGATGGTTATTACTGGAGGTTTGTAGAATTTCTTCTTTAACCTTATATCTCCAGTATTGTATAGTGTCTAATAATCCCATATTTGTATAGACATCTTTTGGGTCTTTTTGGTAAAGACCAAAAACCAGACTTACTCTGTTCATTTAATAATTTAATAGATTTATCATGGATGACAGTGTGGAAACCAAATTGTATTTTTCATTAAATTCTCTTTCTTCTTCTTCTCTAAGAATTTCATCAAAACTTTTATCACTAAACTCATGAAGAGAACTTCATGCTGGAGAAAAATTATCTGTAACCAATACTTTATAACAACAGGAAGAAAGTGGAAATACTTTCAACCCCGCTCTGATCAAAACATATTTTTGAGAACAAAAATATTATCATGCCAAGAGAGGAAGATAATCAAGGTAATGAAAATAGACAGTGATATGTACTTGTGTTATTACATCATTTATAGTAGTGTTGTATGTTTCAGTTTTTTTTTTTTTTGTAAGCTTAGGTAGGTCCTCCTTTTCTATTTATATAAAAAGAAACTAAATCCACATACTGTCAATAGGTGGCCTCAACTTGCCTAGTGTGAAACCAAGTCTGTTCGCCACCTATGCATATTATACGCCATCCAAAATTGGTAAGCTAACAGTCTTTCTACCCAAGCTATATATACAGAACTATTTATAAACTAGTTTTTAACCATAGGTCCCTTAAGCATGCATAGAAAAAGAAAACTAGCCGCTAAAAAAATAGTGACCTGAGATCATGAGCTTAGTCTAATCCTTGGGCTCATCCTGATCTACCTCAATGACCGCTGGGTCTTCAGCTGAGCCTTCATTTGCTGGTGTCATTTCCACAATACAAGGAATGTGTCTCTATATTCGATCTAATTTTATATTCTGCTTACATTGTTGGAACTGTATGGTTTGCAGGTCTTGTTTATAATCAGGCATGTCTCTTATTATCAATGCCATCCCCATGGATACTTGATCCATTGCTTTTCCAACTAGCCTCTTCATGAGCCAGTACAAATGTAAGGTCTGTTTAAATTGAGACAATCTTCCTCTAGTATTTCCAGTATCAGGAATGAGGTCTCTCCACTCTTCCATCTCTTCCTCTGAGTCCTCTTCCTTAATCCTTTCCTCCATCTCCTCAATAATTTTTTTGATCCCTTCATCTGTGTCTTTCATATAAGTTTTGGTTGCTTCCTTCACGGTCTCATCCATGGGATGTCTTCCCATCCTTTTTCCTAAGGTTCCCATGTCCTAAGAGCACGGTTTGTTATTTCTCCTACCTCTTCAACTGTGACCTCTGGCTACCCGTGCCATGTCTTCACTCTCTTCTACCTATTCATAATAGAAACAATGCATAGTCAGGATAAAATTGTCGTTACCCATCCAAATTCCAATTGTTACCAAGGGTTTTTTTCTTCCAACGCTATCTCTCTTATGTCTTCACTCCTCTGCTCCCAAGTACCCCAATGAGCTTGGGATGGTCCGCCGCTTCTCCCTGCTCCATCTTCACTACTTCCCTTTCGGATCCCTAGGTATTGTCTCTCCGCCAATTCCCCATTCTCCCTCCTTAGTTTCCCGAGGACTGACCCCCTCTCGAAGCTACCCCGAGATAGTGAGCCCATGGGTCTGCCTACTAAAATTCTCCTCTCCCTTTCTCCCTTGCTAGCTGACACCACTCCCTCTATTTTTTAGCATTACCCCCTTGGAAGGTCAACCCCTTCTTGCTTTCTTTCCTGCCCGGCTTCCCCTCACAATCTCGCTCCCCTCTGCTACTTGTGCTTCCCTCAGTTACCTAGAATTCCTGTCTAGAGAAGCTTTCCAGACTAGCAGACCTCCCGACCTCACTGAAGCAATCTATTCTAGCCTTAGTATGCTTGGTTCTAAGCTCAGCACACCGCTCCCTATTATTGTCTATACCCCTTTCCTTTCCTGCCTCGGAGCCAAGCTACCGAGCCACTATGTCTCCCTATTCCCACGCTGTTTATACAGCAGAACCTTTGCGTAAGGTCTTTCCTTCCCTCCCTGACCCATTTTCCTTACCCCTTCCAACATGCTAAAATTTCCTTTTCGAATTACAAAGAAAAGATAGTAAACATACTCGAGATTATGCTTCATGTATGCCAGATGCTTGTTTGGCTTACCCATCGCTCTCCTTCATCTTCTCCCTTTCAATCTAACCATCCTTCCTTCCTTACCCCCTGTTTCATACTCTATTGCATCTACCAGCTGTCCCATCCTTCCTTTGCCACCGTCCTCACCACCTCTCCTCTTCCCAACATTCCTCACACCACTTCTCTCATTTGACATCCCCCTTATTCTGCAGTACCTCTCCACATTCTGCGTTACAATCATGTGAGTTGTAGTAAGAAGTCCTCTCACCTTATGGCTTCTGACATCTCCATTATCTTTTTACCCATCCTGTCACCCCGATCGGGGGCTTGTTATAAACATTGTTATTTCTGTTATTCATATTCCTCATCTTAGGCTAATATTTCACTTAGTGGATCCATTCTGGTATCCCTTCGTTGAATAGGCCAGGCTCTTTCCATGTGTCCCATTTTTTTATTACATCCCCAATTGGCTAAGAAATCAGCGACTTTATTCCCCTTCTCGTTTAACGTGTTTGATTATCATGTAATCAAATTGTTTCATGATTTCTCCTCGCTCTTAGATGAGGCTTGTTGTTCTCTAGTTGTGGTTGATCTTATCACATGCCTTTCCATTGTAACGTTTCCTCATCATGTTGATTACCATTAATGAATCACCTTCAACTTCCATTTGTTTTTACCCAAGCCTTATAGCTATTCTCATCCCTTATCTTACTGCCATGAGTTCTGCTTCATTGTTGCTCATCATGCCTCCATATGCCACATACAAGAATTGTACCCAACCCTGTCTGTCTCTAAAGATGCCACCTATTCCTACAATTCTTGGGTTGTCTTTGGAGGCTCCATCAATGTTCAGTTTAATGAAGCCCTCTGCTGGTCTGCTATACTTCTGGGGTGATAGCCCACTCATTTGCATTGCTTTCTAAGTATTCGCACCCACAATTTCCTTGGCTAGGTTGAGCTTTTTTAAGATTCTTGTTCCCTAAGGCAAGGTCTCCCAATCTTCTTGGCGCCATTCATTTGCTAAGATGGTTTCTCTAATATTTTCGATTACTCCTCTCCATACCTTCTATAGTGTTGATTCCTTATTTTTAAATATCCTTCAGTTCCTTTCCTTCCATATCATCTAGTGATTAAACCCTATGGCTAGCCCCCATGTTCTATTTACGATCGAGATGATAAAGTGGTTGTGTCCCCATTGTTGAATAGTCTCTTTTATGCTCTATTGATTCCTGTCCGTCCATCTGAAGACCTCACAGATAGCTTCCCATTGTCATTGTGTGAACTGGCATCAGTTCATTAAGTGTTCTATATTTTCATTGTCCTGCTTGCAAAGGCTGCATAGGGATGGTCCCTACATCCCTCTTCTTTGTAGTTGGTCCCATGTCAAAATTATACCTTTACATGTTAGCCATAGGAAGTGAGCAACTTTTGGCCACCACTTTCTCTGCCATATTTGTTTCCAGAAATGATGGTTCCCTTCCTGTTCATGTTCAGTCTTTAGATTGTATGCCTCTTTTACCGAGAAAGTTCCTTTCGTAGAGTGGCCCCCTCTCAATATATCAGGTCCTACTCTCATTGGTATTTTTTTCGTTCCCATTTCTTTCATATAGAGCTCTCTCTGTTCTTCTTCTATATTTCCCCCCCACTCTTCTGGGTTTTTCCAGACTGTCCAATTCTCCTTATTGTTGTCACTCTTCCAAAATTCATCTACTCTATTTAATCCTATATATTTTGAAAATTGAAGAATATTTCTAAGTTCATTCCATTTAATTTTTCTCATTGTTACCAAGCCTCATCCCAGAACTTTGCTATTTTTCCATTTCTTATTTCCTGAAAGGGATGGTTTGTGATTATATCCCTATTCTCGCTAGCCAAGTTCCAAATGGTGGAGCCTCTCGGTTTTTTTGTATGCTTGAATATATCCTCTGCTCTTCTTGGCATGTTATACATCTTCGTCCATATTCACTTCCAAAGGTCCCCTCCTCTGGTCATCCATCTCCACCACATATTGGCCCCCATAATTTGGTTGGTGAGGTATGGATCCCTCAGTCCTAGGCCCCCTTCCTCCTTTTTCCTAGTCATCCCCTGCCATGACATCAACGCCCATTTTTTCTATTGTTGAGATCCTCCCCATATGAATTTCTTCAATATTTGCACCATTTTGGAGCAGGCTCCTTTCGGGGCTACCATCCTTGATAGTTGGTAAATTGGTATGGATTGTAGGACTACTTTTACCAAAACCACTCTTCCTACCAGGTTTAGAGATCTGAATGCCCAATTGGCTATCCTTCCTTGGATCCTTTGTATAGTTTGCTACTAATTTACCATTTTTAAAGAGTTGATTGCCAAAGGTATACCTAGATACTTGGTTGGTATCTCCCCATCCCTAAATCCCAACATTCGTGAAAGATAAGATTTGACATTACTAGTTGTGTTAAAGAAGTAAGCGCATGATTTCTCTTTGTTAATTGGGGTGCCTGAGGCTTCCATGAAGAGATCCTGGATGTATTTCATCCTTTCAACTTCCCTAAGAGAGACATCGCGGAGTAACATAATATCATCCATGAACTACTGGTGGGTTATCGGAAGCTCATTCCCCCACACCCTTATCCCTTTGATTCTATCCTCCTGTACTTCCTTTTTGATATACCTTCCTAGCCCATCTGCTGCAATAATGAATAGGAAGGGTGATAGGGGATCATCCTATCTAAACCCTCTAGTGGCATTGAAGGTGGATGACAGGGTTCCATTTAGGAGGATTGAGAAGACTGGGTTAGATATCATTGCTAGAATCTATTCTATCCATCTATTGCAAAACCCTAAGGCTTCCAGAACTTTCCTTAGGTACACCCAATTTAATCTATCGTAGGCTTTGGATATATCCAATTTAATCATCACTCCAGCCATCTTCTTAGATTTTAGCAAGTGCACCACTTCTTGGGATACTATCAGACCATCTAAAATCTGTCTACCTTCTACAAAACCTGTTTGTTCTGGGGATATAATGCTTGGAAGAATCGGTTTCAATCTCTTAGTTATCAGTGTAGAGATAATTTTATAAATAAAATTACAAAGAGAAATAGGTCTAAATCATTTTGGCTCATATGACTTAGAGGATTTAGGTATGAGAGATAGAAGGGTAGCATTTAGACCTGGACATACCTTTTGGTTCCTTTTGGATTCTTCCACCACTGCTAAGATGTCATTACCTATGAGTTTCCATGCAGCTTGATAGACTTCCGCCTTAAAGCCATCCGATCCTGGGGCCTTATTTCTCTTTAGTCCTTGCACCACTTCCTCAACCTCCTCTATCGTGACTACTCTCATTAAAGCAAGGTTTTTCTCTCTAATGATTAACTTGGGAATCTCATTACATATTCTGCACGCTGCCTCCTGCCTTTCCTCCTGAGGTTCCGTTAGAAGTTCCTTGAAATGTCTCACCAGGGTTTCCTCCATTTCCTTATGCTGAGTTTGTCACATGCCTTCGTCATTTTTCAGGGAGAAAATTATGTTTCTCTGCTTATGCTGCATCATCGCTTTGTGGAAAAATTTAGTGTTCCTTTCTCCCTCCCTTAACCAGTTCACTCTCGACTTTTTCCGCCATAAGATTTCTTCCTACTTTCTTCGTTCCTCTATTGGGCTGACCAATCTACCTTCTTCTACTGCTAAGTCTTCACTTCTCCCTTCCTTTATAATTTCTTGTTGAATTACCTTCATCCTTTGATTTAACTGATGTTGATCCTTTATTATGTTTCCAAATTCCTTTTGGTTCCATTCCTTTATTTTTTTCTTTATTTCCTTTAACTTACATTGGAACATTTGCATTCTATTCCTTCCCCTTTGTTCACTATATTTCTACCATTCGTCTATCTTTTTTATAAACTTAGGATCTCTGAGCTAGAAAGCTTCAAATTGGAATGGTCAATTTTTAGGGCTAAATTTGAGTTCAATCTCTAATCTCACCAGCTAGTGTTCCGATCCCATCCCAGGTAATATCATCGCTTCCATAAAAATAACTATGCTTATGATCTGTTTAGATATTAGGAATCCATATAATCTTGAGGAAATTTGATGTCTTCCCCCTCCTCTATCATTCCAAGTATGAGTCCCATTAGTAGTTTTGATATCCACTAGCCTCTGGTCATGTATGGTATCCTCAAACAATTCCATGTTTGCATCCACCCTGCACACTCCTCCTCTTTTTTTGTTTAGGGAATTAATCATATTGAAGTCCCCTCCTATGATTCATGGCATATTTTGGTACATACCACTCACTTTTGTTAAGCTGCTGATGAAATTTTTTCTTTCTCCTGGGATATGAGGACCATAGACCCCTGAAATAAGGATCCATTCTTTGGATCCAATATTTCTAAATTCTCTAGAAAGCATTCTTGGCATGCTTGCCCAGTCTTCGAAACAAACTTCTTATGGGTTCCATAGTAGGGTCAATCCTCCTATACTTCCCATGGCATATTGTCCTGCTAACTTGTACCTTGGCATGAAGTTTCCCATGATCTCCTTCAATTTTAATTCACTGATTTTGGTTTCTTGCAGTATCATAATACTAGGTTTATCTTTCCTCAATCTTTCTTTGACGTATCTTTGTTTCCCTTTACTGTTCAAACCTCTTATGTTCTAGGTCGTGATTATCATTTCAATAATTTGATTGGTTGGTGGAATACCTTCGATAATGGCACCACTCTCCCTGAGTTAACGAGCATTTCTCCCACCATTTGGATGGATTCACACATGGATCTTATGCCCCTTTTTTTCCTCCTTTACCTGATGCTCCCGTTTCTAGACCTTGTCCACCCTGTGATCCAAGATGCTCTAGTTGATTTGTCACTATCATTCCTTGTTTTTTCTTGTATTGTTGAAACATTTATTTGTATAGTTATTCCTTTTCTTCTGGGATGAACCTCTAATCCAAGTGTCTCCACTCCTACAGTAGTCTCTTCATTATGTGTTCCTCTTCGCTAGAATTTTCTTTTGTGGGTCTATCTCCATCTAGCTTTGCTCTATTTGCACAACTCCTTCTTTTTCTTCCACTGCTTTTATTTGTCCCTGTTGTTTCCCTTTTTCTTTCTATTTTGGCTCAGATGGTTCTTCATTGCTCTCCACATGTACCTTTTCCATTTCCTCCTCTTGTAGCACAGCGAATCTGTTTTGGTTTTCCTGCTCCTCTCTTTTTGATGACTCTTCTAGGTGCTCGGCGGTTTTTTATTCCTTTTTCTTTTGTGGACCTCTTGAAAGCCTCCTTTCATTTCCTTACTCGATCCTTCCTCCCTTTTGTTTCCCTGAGTGTTCTCTAGGATGTTCTGGGGGCAAGATCTAAATAGGTGCCCATATTCATGGCATCTCCTACACCTAAACGGTATGTTCTCATAATTCAATGGTTGTTGCCATATTTCATCATGATATTCTACTTCTATGGAGTCAGGGAGAGGTTCTGTAATGTTCATGTAAACACATATACGAGCATAAGAAGTCTACCTTCCTTTTCTTGTTCTGTCCACTACCTTGATGAACATCCCAATCGAATTTCCTATTCCTTCCAGGATTTCTAGATCTTAGAAATCCATTGGGAGGCGAAACAGTCGAACCCAGATTGGCGCCGCCAGCATTTTTTCCTGATCTGGGTTATAACACTCTTCCCAGTGTCGTATGAATAAGCCAACATTATTGAAGAAATAGGAACCCTCCTCAAATACCTTCTCTTTGTCTGCTAGGTTAGAAAATACTACTAAAAAGAATCCTTTCGCTCCAAGTTTCAGATGTATGTGACCTTTTGGTTGCCATCGTTGTTAGATCCATTTAACCAGTTCTTTCTCTGTAGGGTAGGCCCCTATGAATTTACAGATCAAAGTGTGATCTTTCATGAACCCCCTATATTCCTATAGTTTATTATTGGGAATGACAAATCTAGGTTTTTTTTCTGCTCTGGGCAAGCATTTACCTCCGTGACCAGCTTGCCAATGTGCTCCCATGACTGGTGCGTCATTGCTCCTTTTTCCCTGATTTCCCTGAGTCCCATTTCTGCTTGCTTCTCCTATTGTCATATTCTTATAGGAGGGAGTTGCACCCCCCCTTCTAGTTTCATCATGCCTTCATCAGACCTCGCCTGCCTCCCTCTGTCTCGTTCTTCGATCTGTTGTGGTGTGTTGCCGTTCGGATCTGCTGTATCCCCTGCCTGTTGGTGCTGTAGCAAGCTTGCCAAAGCAAACCGGCTTCAAACCCTAACCCATGACCCTAAGCTCCTTGCCATCCCTCAAGTCGTCGTCGATTGGGAATCATATGTTTTAGTTTCTTTATTTCGCTAATATATTGTCTTTTATTCGTCTTTTTGGAATTTTATATAATTATTAAGATTCAAAAATGTTTTTAGACATTTTTTTTCCAGTGGAAATATTTTTACACTTAAAACTAGGTATTTCAAATTGTGTAATTTATAATTTAAAAATTAAAATTTTAACATATTTGTTTTATTTGTTTAATTCTAGTTTATAGTAGAATTCTTCTGTAGGCTTTGGATAGACATCAAGATGCATCAAAAGATTGTAATTCTAAGTATGAGTTTTCAATTTTGTACTCCTCTGTCTTACTTTGATGAACCAAAATATATATTTCTAATATAAAACATTTCCTACTCTAAATAAGGTAAAAGTCCATTTTGAATCCTAAACGTTAGCACTCCATTAAGAATGCGAAAGTATAACTATATTTTTTAATGATATCAATATAAATATACTCATTATCTCCTTTCCCAAATGAAATTTTGAGTATCAATCTAAAATAGCTCACAAAGCGATATAAAATGTAGAAGGAAAATCATATATATGTGTACTAAAAGGCCTACTACAACCATCGTCAAAGTTTTTCAATATAGTAAAATAATATCCCTTATTTTCACTATGCAACATATCTCCATATACATATGTTTAGAACATGGTGCAAAATATCTATGATAATAAGGATTTAAGGTGACAATCTTCTCAAATATGAAAATGAGAGGAATATCCTAAAAGTGTGAAAATAGGGAATTTGGAAACATAAAATTGAAGATTTATCCTAGAAAGCTTCACAAGACCGCTCCATCATTTCGATAAAATAAGTCAATTCTTCCCTACTAGGCATAAAATGGTTGAGATGAAGGAATTGAAGAGAAGGAATGTATAATTAGATTCTATATACTTATTGATTTATTAGTCATTTCACATGTTTTTTCTTCACGTTTATATCAAAATCAATATAAATCACGTTGTGATAAATCTATGAGAACTTTAACGATGAAAGAAATGTGTATTAATATGTAATATTAAATTCGAGTTCTTGCAACATTATGTAAACTAAAACGAGGTTTTATGTGCATGTCTAAAATGTTGATTACACATTTTTATGGACCATAATAGATGTAGAAGTAAATGGGCTTACATAGATGCGTGGGAGGTTTGTATTTTTTCTTCATGGATAATGGAAGCATTTCGACTTTTCTTTTCAATGGTAATTATAAATAATAGTTGAATTAATAAATATTTTATGGCTAAGAATTAAATGATAAATAGTCTGATGGGATTAAGAGGTATGCGTTTGACTTTCTAATAGACTTGGTGATGAAATTTTCTTTCCTATTTAGATTATATAAAATAAATATTTATTTTTATGTATTATAAGTAAATTATTTAAAGTAGACATGTATTTATAAATAAAAACATGGTTTAGTAGCTAGGAGAAATCTTAGAACATGAATTTTAGTGATTAGCTCGTGATACATATCTCGAAGACATATATTTATGGAGTTCTTCATTAAGAAATAATCAAAATATATTATTTGAAGAAAAGATAAATCTAATATACTATGATTTTTGTATTATTAAACTCGTATTTATTATTAAAAATAAATAATTTTAAACCACAATAGCAAATAAAGAACCAAATTAGCATGAAAAGGTTATATCTTAATTACTAGAAAAGCGTTCACTTTCCTCTTTAAGGGAGTACTTCCAATAGAGAAAATCCCCAACTACAAGTAACTTCACGAGCCTTACTTAACATTTATTCCTCCTCTTTAGAAAGAGAAATTTCTAATTTAAATTGCTAAGAGTTGTTATAAATATTAAATTTAAATTTCTTGAAACTCTCATAAATTTAGTGATAAATTAAATTTTATTAAAAATAGTTTTTTAAGCTATATTAAATCTAAGTTAGTTATTAAAAATCTCATTAATATTTTCAAAATAGAATAATAGAAATTGAATTTTATAAAACAGTATAAATCCCTCTTAACAATGGATCTACCATGTATATTGACCATGTGTAATTTTTCATTGTTTAAATTGCATTTTTGAATAATTTATTATTATTAGTATTTTATATTAAAAATTGAATGAGTTACACAATTTTGTTTTATTAAGAACTAGCTAAATTATTTTACCTTTAATTATTTTTTCCTTGTGAGTATTGAAATATTTTAATGGTTAGGTTAAAATGAATATGTATGAACTCTCTAAGAAATAGAGAAATATTTATGGTAATTTTACAATTATAGTTTCAATCACATTAAACTTTGTAATTTATAAAAATATCTTTGCATTTTTTTTAAAGTAAGTCGGTTTGCATGTAATTTCATATATAAAATTTTGATATAAGTTCACCAATACATTATCCATAATAAATATAATTTCATAAAAATAAACATCATAATGGTAACCATCTAATAAACATAAACATAATCTAATAAACACATCTAAATTTTCCAACATCATCTAATTATACACACCTCTAGCACATATAAACGCCATTAGCTAGCACACAAATCTAATAATCTATCAGGGCATCATGATCGTGTTCACACCTAACAAACCAAAAGCATTGTAATCTAACATCATCATCACACACATCCTCAAATATACATCTCATGTGAAATAATTTCTATTACATACACATCTATCTTCAATCACATTAAATGAACATATCTAACATGACCTAAAAATATACACATCAACACCAACATATAAATTAAGTAAATTAACATGAAAAAAAAAATTGCAACTCTATATATATATAAACAAGTAAAATAACTACATGATCAACTTAAATATCTAATGCAACAGTAGTAGTGGCAGTCTGTTGTGTAGTAGAAGATGATGGATGGTTAACTACCTCAACAATCAAACTATGAGGTGGAGGAGAAGGTGTCTGGTTTGCTCTTTGAGGATTAGAAATATGAGGCAGTGGGTGATCATAAGGTGAATGATGAGGAGGTGGAGTACTTCTATAAGGATCACCGACACTCAACTGATCATGATCCAATGGGGACATAATAATTCTCGGTGAACACGTGTATCTGAAGGATCTAGTAGGATCACCATCCTCACCACTAGAAGGATAATCACCCTGATCATCATGATATGATGGGGAAACATTGGATGAAGACACATGTGAATCTGTTGCATGTCCATGATCTTTCCTTACTTCTGGTATCTTGGTAGATCCAAAGATATGATGCATAAGACTCATCATATCGTGCAAATAGTCCCTTAAGAGCCCCATGAGACTAGGATATTCACTAATATCTCGAGATTTCATGAAGTGGACTCCCTCCTCAACCAAAAGTCTAGAGAGTTGGTTGTATTACTACACCCTAAATCTGACACTAGCCCTATGTCCTTGCATGCCAACACGAATCTAAATCTGAGGATGTTCCTCACCCTCCGCAACCTCGATCATCTATGTGCCTTCCTCCAGTGGGGGAGGAGATATGTCCTGGAAAAAACTGTTGATGCCTGCACAATCTATAGTTTACGAAAATAATTATACAACTTCATTAAATGAATTAATAAAAAAAGTTAAATAACGTGCTAGAATAAAATTAATTATAAATAATTAAGACAATAAAATGAAACAATATTATTACCTCTATCATCTATAGGCTTATTTGGTGTGAAGAAGATGTTGGCACATTGTTGCCAATCCATTCATTTCTAAGGACATGACACAAAGACAAACATGTGGTCATCCTCACTTCCTAATAGACCTACTGCCTCAGTGGAAATCCTAGCAAGATACTCTAGTAAGCCTCTCTTGGGAATCATCTTACATCAAATGCACATCCACACCTTAGTCATTGGCCTAGGAGGGTGACGGTCAAAAGTATTCCTCGTGTTTGGAAACCTCCCAAAAAACAAACAAATAAGCTATCATGCAAAAGGAAGTTCGCCCGGTCCATGAATACGGAAGCAGCGACCATGGGCGACTAGGGTTTGAGATAGACTTGCAAATGGCAGACTTGCAGAGACCATGGAAATATATCATCGCTCTCCAGTAATAAGACAAACACCATGTGACAAGAAATAGTACGCAAGTGATGGAACCCCCCAGGGGGAGGATATGGCGCCTCCCGCCATTGACACTAAAAACATTCCGATGCATATAGAGGATGTCACGAAGGAACACCAGGAAGAGGCGGGAACAGAGCCTGAAACCCAGCCATAAAATACAAACAACAACGAAGCTCCCAAAGTGATCTCAACAACCTGCAAGCCTGTTCCAGCCAAACGACCAAAGATTGAGCTCCCAAGTCACCGAATTAACACTCAAATCCAATACATGAAGGATCACTCCTTGGTTGGAAAGTTCATAGGCTTCTGGCCCATAGAGAAGGCTTTACATGGTTGGATAGCAGCAAAGTGGAAATCAAAAGGGCACATTACCCTGTAGTTGGGGCCTAAAGGCTTCTTTACAATGATCTTCAATTGTATAGAAGACCGGAACATAGTTCTTGATGGAGGACCATACTTTTCAATGTAGCAGGACTATATCTGAGAGACTGGATTGAAAGATTCAATCCGGACAAAGAATATTTAAGCTGGGCATGAGTCTAGATCCGCCTTTACTCCCTCCCTTTGGAGTACTGGGATGAAGACTCATTGCAAGATATAGGGAACGGCTTGGGGGAATTCATCAAAATCACGGAGGAGAAGAAACTCAGGCGATATACCTCCTATGCTCAAATATGTGTCTATATGCACCTCAACAAAGCTCTCCTGGATGTGGTAAGTCTATACCATGATGATTTCGAATGGATACAATTGACAGATTATGAGCACATTCCATTCAGGTGTAGAAAATGCCATGCCCTTGGCCATTTATTTCAGGATTTCCCTTCAAATCTAAATACCTCGAACTCTCCCACACCGAATAAACTTGACTCGGATGGGATTACCAAAGTCTCTAGCCACAAAAAGAGGCACAAGAAACCCTCTACAAACCTTAAAAAACCTGTCACCAATGCCTCCAAGCCATCCACCAGTAATAGCTTTGAAGCCCTGAATCAATAGGAGCTAAATAATTCTGAAATTGCTGACCACTCAGTAGGAATTCCCAAGATGACTCCGCAATCTACTCCCTCAAGCTCAAAGAAGACCCAAAAATCTCTGCAATCCACAGATCTCAAATCTGCTTCTCCCAGTAAATCCCTGAATTGGATTTCTTAGGCCATGGATGTTGACACTGTGCATCAGGAAACCACTACTGTAACGAACACAGTAGTAGAATGAAGTGAAGCTCAGCACATGCAAGAGGAACTGGAGAGCTTCGATATTGGAGACCTAGACATACTGGGATTAGAACAATCTTGCAAGAAAAAAGAACACGACAAGATCCTAGAAAGGTAGCTGGAAAACCTAGAAGTCATCCTTTCCAAAGCACAGCAGCAAAAATCACTAGGCATCCAGCCTGGAAGTCAATGGGATGGTAAAAACATATCTAAAGACAACAAAAAAATAGGAAAGAAAACAGATCTCCAAAGAACCATCCATATTGGGGAAATGCTGGTGGAATCAGGAAGATATTCCAAGCCTACAAAGTACTACAATCCCCTACCCAGCAGTGCCTCATGAAGCTCATTTCATGGAATATCAGAGGGCTCAACAGCCCCGAGAAATATAAAATGATAAAAAACATGTTTCAGCAAGAGAAACCTCTAATCTTCTTCATGCAAGAAACCAAATGTAACTCTGCAGCATTGGATTAGACCCTTACAAAAGCATGGCCAGGTAGCAAAGCAGTTGCAGTGGATGCCTCAGGAGCATCAGGAGGACTAGCAATAGTCTGGGATGAATGAGCTATCATACTTACTAATATTCATGCAAGTAAGCATTTTATTCAAGCAACCTTCCATATTACAGGGACAAATGTGCATGGTAACCTAACCAACGTCTACTTCCCCCAAGAAGCAATGAACAAGATAGATATATTGAATACTTTAGCTTCAATCAACTCTGAAAGAACTCATCCACTCTGGATCACAGGAGGAGATTTTAACATGATAACAAAGTTGGAGGAAAAAAGAGTGGGTAGGCCAAACTAGATAATGAAAGTATTCATTTCAAAAACTTCATCCAAGAAAACTGGCTCATAGATATCCAATTTAACAATGGAATGTACACATGGAACAACAAACGAGTAGGTGTACATTAAATCACCTCTCGTTTGGATCATTTCTTTCTATCTGACAATGCAATCCATCTTGGAGGAGACTTCTCAGGCTCAATATAACCATTCTCAAGCTTAGATCATTGGCCTATCGAGCTTCAATGGCAAAGACCAGGAAACACTACTCGAAGCCCTTTCCACTTTGAAGCTTTCTGGCTAACTCATCCAGATTTTAACAACCTGATTAATGCAATGTGGAAAAGTTTCAAACCCTTGGATGGCACAAACATGTATCAATACTAGAAAAAACTCAAAAATCTCAAGAACAACATCAAACACTGGAATTAGCTTACCTTTGGCAACATCTTCCAAGCACAAAGTACTCTAGACCAAGAGATGAAAAAACTACAGCAAAGAATCATCACAGAAGGAAGATCTGAAGTCCTCTCAGAGCAGGAAAAACACCTACAAACACAAATATCAGAAAGATCAAAGCAAGAAGAAATACTTTGGAAAGAAAAATCAAGAGTTAGATGGCTTAAAGATGGTGAGAGAAACACAAAGTTCTTGCATCACACTACTATCCAGTGAAGAATGCACAACAACATCACTTACATCCAAAATCGGCAAGGGGAGTAGCTAGAAAAACATGAGGATGTAGAACAAGAACTTCTAACTCATTTTCAGTAGGTACACCAGGAACCTCAGATAGATCGATTGCTGGCTATAGAAAAAATTACCACGAATGTCCCAAAGATCATAACAAAGGAACAAAATCAGCTCCTCCTCAGGCCAATATCTTTACATGAAGTAGAGAAATCCATGAGACAACTCAAAGTAGGAAAAGCTCCTGGCCGAGATGGCTTCACGTCTAATTTCTTCCACAAATTTTGGGATCTAATCAAAGAGGAGGATGGATGCTTCCCTCTCTAAATGCAACCTTCATTGCTCTCATCCCCAAGAAATAACATTCTCAGATTTCGA
Organism: Pinus taeda; assembly: GCA_000404065.3. Lineage (NCBI taxonomy): Eukaryota > Viridiplantae > Streptophyta > Pinopsida > Pinales > Pinaceae > Pinus > Pinus taeda. Next base: position 224,227 of record APFE031622665.1, read on the forward strand.
ACAAATTCCAGCCTATTGCTTTATGTAATGTCATATACAAAATCATCTCCAAAGTTATTGCTTCACGACTAAAACCTCTGCTTCCACTACTCATATCGCTAGAGCAATCCAGCTATGTGGAAGGAAAGCAAATCACGGATGGCATCATTCTCACTCACAAGATCATTCACTTCTTAAAGCAATCCAAAAAAGCAGGTATGCTCCTAAAAATCGATCTCTCTAAAGATTTTGATAGTTTAAGCTGGAAGTATAACGTCTACCTTCTTCTCCATTTTGGTCAATGGGGTCCCTTCTAGCCCCTTTCACCCCTCTAGAGGAATTCGACAAGGTGATCCCCTCTCCCCCTTTCTATTTTTCATTATGGTGGAAGGACTTGGTAGAATCATCAAAGAAGCTCTCCACTCCCAACAATTGAGAGAGCTCTCCTTTCCCAACACCCCTACTTTAACCCACCAACATTACGTGGATGATAACATGCTTTTTGGCCATCCCTTGGTCTAGGAAGCCTTTAAATTAGATTCCATTTTGAGTGATTTCTCGAGTCCCTCTAGAGCATGCATAAACAAGGCTAAATCCCAAATTTTTTTCTTTCATACCCCTGCTATAACACAAACCTCAATTGTTAGGATTCTGGGTTTTACGATAGCCACTCTCCCATCTAAATACCTAGGCAGTCCTATGATGGATACTGCCTTAAAAGACTCATCTTGGCAATTGCTCTTGGAAAAAATGGAAGTTTGTCTCTCTTCCTAGGCTTACAGAACTCTAAACATGGCAAGTCGACTAGTCTTAATCAATGCAGTGCTACAATCCATGCTGCTCTATCTTTTTTCAGTTTTGGCAGTGCTAAAGTGGGAACTCAAGGAAATCAAACATCTTCAAGGAGCCTTTCTATGGGGAAACACAAGACAAAAGCAAAAATGGGAATTGGTAAAATGGGATACAGTATGGCTTCCAAAAAACTCAGGAGGTACTGGGCTTTGTTATCCTCAACACAGTAATGCAGTCATGGCTGCGTGCATCTAGTGGAAATGGATCTTAGAACCCCATACTCCTTGGGCTATTATCTGGACTGCAGAATATGCCAATAATTGACTAGTGGATGACTTAATCTGACTCAGAGAGGTTGGCCCAGGATCCCTAATATGGAATGCAGCTAAATAGCATAAGGACTTAATTCAACAGCACAGCTTCTGGGAAATTAGGAATGGCAATAATGCACAGTTCTAGGAAGATTCATGGTAGCAAAGACCCAAATTGCAGGATCTAATCAAACCCCATCAAATATAGGATTGGGAAGGGCAACTGATGGTCAAGGTCAACCAACACTGGGGACCCACTCAAACTCAAGGATACAGACAATGGATGAGCTCAGACCACATCATCAGATATGGCACACAACTTATCAAGGAAAATCTAGAAACAGAGCTTTCAAACACGAAAATACACTACTCTAAAAAAGAAGTATATCATTAGATGGGGATACGAGGCGAGAGGAACCTTCACTTCACAAGAGGCCTATAATATAATTATAAGAAATCATACAGTCAAAGACACTCTATGGAACAAAGTATGGGCCCCCACCATATGGCCAAAAATATCGTCTTTTTTATGGTTGCTATGCCAAAATAAAATCCTTACTTGGAACAACCTTCAGAAAAGAAGCTTTCAGGGGCCTTCTATATGTCCCAATTGCAAACAAGCGGAAGAAACCAATGAGCATCTCATAAACTATTTCCCTCTAGCAGACCGACTCTGGGAAAAAGTCAGCTTCAGGTGCCAAAAAGATGGAAGAATTAAGGAGGATATCACCAACACTGTTCACACTTGGGCAATCAATCCATACAAAAGAAAACTGTTAAACACCTTATGGAATCTTATCCCAGGCCTTCTCATGTGGACTATATGGAATGAAAGGAATTGTCGCATCTTCAAGGTCCAATCCTCCCCTTTAGAAGTCCTATGGAATAATATATGTCAAAACCTTTGAGAAACCTTAATGCTTCAAACCTGGTATGAAGAATAATTTCCCTCCATTCGACAGGAACATAACATATGGACAAAGTGGAATCTTCAATGGCACCAGTTGCAAGCAAATCAGAGTAAAACTTCATCACAAGGAAAAACACTAGACCGATGGATTTCTCTGCCCCAACATATGCTACAATTTAACTTTGACGGAGTGTCTAAAGGTAATCCAGGCAAAGCAGGATATGGAGGAGTCTTCAGAGATCACCAAGGAAATCCTCTTCTAACCTACACAGGCTCAATTGGTTGGGATACCAATAATTCGGTTGAATTAGAAGGACTATAACAGGGGCTTCTCCTTGTTTAACTCCATGGCTTCTTCCCACTTATAATTGAAGGAGATTCTCAGATTCTCATTAACATGGTTAATCTGATTCTGCAAGGTACTTCATCATACAAAGTTGGCAACAATTGGAGATTGGCGGAACACTTAGAGCACATTGAGCAATGGCTCTCAACCCACAGAGCAATCACTCTTAAACACATTTGATTGGATGGCAACAAAGTAGCTGATTTGTTTGAAAATATTGGAGTAGATAGTGGAAGGACCCTACATGCAAGAAAACTCAATGTTGTCACCACTACTCTGCAGTTACAGGAATAAAATGACTTGGTGCAAATTGAAATGGTACAGGAAGAAGAAATGCACCTCGATGCGGGTGATTATCTAGGTAATTAATTCAACAATACGGTCAGGCGGTAGATGGGCTAGCCACATGCCCGCCTGCGTCCTCCCCCATGCCCACTTGCGACACATTCATGGCACCTTGCAGGAGCCATTATATGCTTCCCAAGGCCGAGACTGCTCCACCTCTTTCATAGCTATGGAGTCTACAGAGCATTATGTTATCCCTCCCCCCTTGCTCCATTGTGTCTGTCCTCCACAAGCATCTGAGCCATGCTCTTGCACTGTAACTAGCTACCGATGCTAGCTGCTAAGTTGTATTGACCTAGGTAACAGATTTCATTATTCTCAAAGCAAGCTCTGCAACCTAGCTCTCGCTCAGACCTCCTCGGTGCATCCTCTGTGAAATTATTTCACCACCTCCTCTGCTGCTAACCTTGCCTTCAATCCTGCCATGGTTCGTCATCGAATGCAAAGCAGGAGGGGAGGCACGTGAGGCAGAAACATCCACCCTCTTGCTACTCCCAGCCCTGACTCTGTTTCCCCTGCTTCTTCAACAGACAATCCCAATGCTTTTGGATCTTTCCATGGTCGATGTCCAGACACCCGAAGCGGCAAGGGAAGAACTCGATTTCAAGGTTCTGAACAGAGGGACGCTGTAGTTCATAAAGCAAACTTCCCCCTTCCCCCCCATACAGCACCCCATACATGGAAAATTTTAGGGGCTAATATTCGCCCAGTGGGCTAATTTTCCATTATTTTTCCACAAAAAGATTCGCCAATTTCCATTTTTATAAAAGATGATTC
>APFE031622665.1:227696-243161 GCA_000404065.3 Pinus taeda
ATATATCAATAAACATTTTATAGTTTTCATATTAGGGATTAGTGAGATTCGCCAATGTTTTAAAGTTCAAGAAAATTTTCCATCCTTAAAATTTTCCCTGACCCCATACCACTCAATTCCATTTTCATAGTACTCTGAACCGGCCCGTCATCACCGCTATTGTTACTATTACATTCACTGAAGAAATGGACCTGTCGGAACCTCTGCGTACACGCAATGAAGAGCTGAACAGGGCAACGCCAAGCAACGAAGGTATTCACAGCCCAAGCGAACAGCAACTCGACGTTGATAGAGCCACCCTGAATGGCAAAGCACCGGCTGGCAATCAGCAAGCTGTGGGGAGCAATCTTAGAGACACTCAGGCTTCTAGCAGCTGACGAGGTGACATGTCTGGCCTACATGTAGGCACAGGGAACACTGAAACCGTCCACCCAACTCAGGGTGAGAACACGTCAACTAAAGAGGATGATTGGTAAAAATATGCATTCAAGATTGAAGAAGAACCGGCCCAGGACAACCTCTAGCCCTGACACTTGGCATCGAGGTGTCACTTTTTTTGCCAGGTCGATGCTTCTCATGCTGACTGGGAGTTTACAGTTAAATTTATGTTTTATGATTAGGTTTATGCAATGTTTGAGATGTCATTGTGTTTTTTGGTCAAAACTATTAACCCATATTTGGGTCTTTTTAAATTCCTAGACTGGTTTCCCCTCTGTTGGGGCAACCACAGCTAGACTGATTGGTTTCCCCTCTGTTGGGGCAGTCATAGCTAGACTGAATTATTTTGTGATGGTTTTTGCTTAGTACTTTGGAGGCTAGGCCTCTCTGTAATCACCTTTTTTGTATCATATTAATAGATTAATCTTACTTAGAAAAAAAAGGGATGTTCGCCCTCCCATATATCATAACATGAAATCTATCTAAATACATACAAAAATGTCACAAATAAATGGCAGAACATCTAATACATCATGGCCTCTGAACCAAAGAATCGACATAAAGAAAAATATAGAAACTAATGTGTTTCCCATCACTAGTATAGTGTGAAATGGTACTGAAAAATGGTGAGAGGCGCCTAACCTCCTCTGCACCAAAAGAAGAAATCCATAGTTATCCACTAGACATCAAAAAAATTGTTGCATGCACTACATGATCCTAAACATATCTCTAAGAGTAGAAAAGATGGCTCTCTACTACAACACAATGGGGTACATGAGGGAACTAGGGAAAATCCTCCCCTCTCTTAGATAGGTCAATGATGAAATATATGTCCTCCTCGGTGGGCCCATAAAACATGGTAGGACCAACGTGGAAATCATGATGGTGAGAATCCCACTAATGGATCAACTATGAAAACAACCTAGAATGCCCCTTCAAGGATATAGCCTTGTCATAGTACTTAAGGATTCCTACATTCCTCAATATGACTTGGTTCATTACGGTAATAGGGTGAGAGTATAAATCTCGCTCCCTCTCTCGTGCCTCCCATGGTCGGAAGACATGGTATTGGTCTACCGTTTTTTCTTGTTGTTGTTTCTCCTCCCTCTGTTAACGTCTCTACTAAATGATTGACATATAAAATACATCATCCTCATACATAAAACATATATTTTTTTTATTAAATGAAAAATATGTTTATAAATATGGAAATATAAATTTCAATAAAAAAAAAACATCCTTGGTGCACTAAAAAACATAGTATAGCATCGAAAGGAGCCACAAAACCCACTAAAACATCGACAATGGTGTGTATAGTTACTTGATGCACTACTTACACATTAGTTTTTTTTTAATTTCTCAACACAGTGCCTCGACATACAATTCACACCAGTGCGTATTAATAATCGTTTTCATACCTAAATGGAGCGTTCACATTAACGAACACACTAGAATACTTTTTTTTAATATTTATGCATATAATGTGATGGGTAAAAACAAATGCATTGGGAAGTAAATTTTACTAGATGCATCACAGTGAAAATTATAACTTTCTCAATGCATATCAATTTCCCAAATGCACTTCTTAAACATTGGTTTTTTATTTCTCGACCTAGTGTGTTGACATACAATTCACATCGGTGCATATTTCAAATCGAAACATAACATTTAGGTTAATGAAAACATTGAGCTATATTTTTTTAATATTTATGCATGCGGTGCATTTAGTAAAAATAAATGTAATGGGAAGTAAATTTTACCAAACACACTGTGGAAAAAATTATAAACTTCCTCGTGCATATCAATTTACCAAGCACACCAATTTTTGGTGCACCATATAAATTTACAGGGTGCACCCTAATTAGTGCGAGTCAAACCTGTTGAACACAATGCACAGGAAAATAATTCAAAAAAAAAGGATTTTTAACCTAATTTTCAATTCTACTATACTAAAATGTTAAGTTAAAGAGAAAAATGGACATTACCTTGACATTTTCTTTTTAGGGAGACATGGTTACCATATAAATGAAAAAATCGAATTTGAGCATCGTTTGAGAAAATTTGAAAGAAACACACTGAGCAACGAATGGAAGGATTGCGAGCAAGAGAAGTACCAACAACATGGAACTTGATAAAGGAAAGAGTAGTACCGATTCTTGAAAGCTCTATAACACTACAAATGGTAAAAATGAATTATTACGACCAATAGATTTTTTTCCAACCTTGTTTCGGTGTGCTAGGGTAATCAAACCAGTGTATACACATTCCTAAGTGCACCGCTATTTTTTAATTAAAAACCATATCATTATGCACCTTGTTGGTTATGCACTAGTGCATTTGAATACATTAAGAGCACTGGTGCATCATTCGAGTATAGCACTGAAATGGTGAAAATGAATTTTACAACCAACATCTTTTAAATTTAATATTTGTCTAGTGCTATTAGGTAGTATACGGACCGGTGCGATGTATATATGTAGTGTACCATTGTTTTTTATTTGTATAAAAATAACCCTACAATGGTGCACCACTTGCTATTAAGCATCGGTGCTCTATATTTGTTACGCATCGGGGAGTTCGTTCACTTGTTTAGCACTGGAGAATCATGAGATTATAGCACCAGGTAGAAAAAATGAATTCTATGACCAAATTTTTTTTAAATTCAACCCTTTCCAGTGCTATCGAGTATTATACGCACTAGTGCAAACTATGTACTTAGCGCACCATTACGTTTTTTTATTTTTTTATAAAAAACTCTTTCACGGTGTGCCATATGATATTAATCACCAGTTTGCATGATTATACAATGCATCGATTTGTTTTGGGTATTATAGATGCACCGTTAAAAAGAAATCATTAAAACATCTGCCCACCCATCTCTACTAGTGACCTCCACTACAAACAATTTTTTTGGCTATTTTTATAGGGGCTTTCGTAAAAACCTCCACTAGAGGACCTTTTCCTTCTAGTTGGTGGAAATGGAATGTTAATGGATTTTATCATAGGGGTACCTAGAACAAATAAACAACATGAATCAATTATGGTAGTAGTGGTTAAATTATCAAAAGTTGCACATTTTATTCTAGTAAATTCTACCTACAAAGCCATAAACATTGCAAATATCTTTATGAAGGAAATTTTTTGGCTACATAGAGTTCCAAAAATAATAATATTTGACAGAGATGAAAGATTTACAGGAAATTTATGGAGGGAATTTTTTAAAGGGTTAAGAATAAAATTAAGTTTTAGTATTTCTTATCATCCTTAAACAAATGGTGAAACTAAAAGGATGAACCATGTTATTGAGGATATGTTATGAATGTTTGTTATGGACAAACCTACTAAATAGGAAGAATATCTTAAGGAATTTTGGCCTCATGTCATTGATTGGAATATTATCCAAGTGGAACCCAAAGATGAGTTTCAAGTGGAACGACTCCAAATTATCGACAAAAGCGAGACTATTCTCCAGAATCTCACAATGAGGTAGATAAAAGTGCAATGAAAGCACTTTAGCTTGGAAGAGGCTATATGGGAGATGGAGGATGCCACTAAAGAGGCATATCCATCTCTATTTTAGACTTGGATGCTTGGAAGAAACACTGAGGATGGTGTTGATTACTAAGAGAGAGTAGAATGTATTACTCCCCCCCCAAAAAAAAAGTCAAATATTTTTTCTTGTAACACCCTCCTTCCATACCTACCCAAGCGTATCGGTATGCCAGGGTAAATATTTGATGAGGAGTTAATATGATATGAATCAACCCCCTAATTATAGTTAAGGAAATGGAATTGACAAGCGAAAACTTTACTAACCTCCTTGAGGTGCTACAAGACCCCAAGGAGCTAACCAATCACCCCAAGTGCCCAACCCCTAAGTTAAATTTCTTTTTCATTGACCTGGGATCTCAGTCACTTGGAAAACAAGGAAAGCCAGTAGTTGCGACCCTTTAGTCGCTCCCATAAGCCTGCTTCCCAATGATTGTAGACTAATTTACTCAGTTTTGTGCTAGTGACCCTGAGATCTGAGCCACTTTTTCAGGGCTAGGATCCAGACCTTTGTCCAAAAATTAATGAAACTGTGAGAAAAGATGAAGGACACAAAGACAAAGTATTTAATTCAAAACTTGATGAAGGACTTAACCTAACCCATCCTAACCATGACAGACATCTTGTCAAACATTTTGAAAGCATGTAATCTACGGGTCATGAATGCATATATGAACATAAGGGTTTGATATTTATTTGAGAATCATGAAGAAAGTCTAATTACCTTCCATAATAGCTTCAATAACATATATTAGGTCAAGCATTCAATAAACATTCATTTTACAATCAAAACATGTCAAATCCATAAGTAGAATCTATCATGAAACCATGCTTATAAAAAACATATAACTAGAATAATACCAATGAAAGAACAACCATGAAAGACAAAAAATATCAATTACAATTAGTTATGAAAATGAAACAGGAAAGGAGCTCTTATTAACATATGCAAATCTAACCAATTCAAGGACTTCCATGTACCACCCGACTATAGATTGAGATGAACCAAATCTCTCTTTTAGTCAATCACTCTCATGCCATATCTCAAGAATGAATGTGGGATCTCATGAAATAAACCAATCAAAACCAAACCAAGGCTTTCAGAGGCCAAACCACCTCAACCCTAAACTAGTGATTCCACCTCATAGTCGAAAATAATTAACCATCACCAGATATGTCTCTACCCAAACTGTCCACGACTCTATAACATTTGTTCTAACCTAGCTCCAAGACTAGTAACTCAACCCACATTTGTTGCATGGCTCCATAGAATTTCTCCAACCAGGGCTCTAGGAATAGTAACTCAACTAACCAAGGGCTCTATAGCGTTTTTCTAACCAGGGCTTCTATGACTAGTATCTCAACCCAAGTTATTCCAGGGGATTCCAGAACATTTTTTCAACCAAGGATCCATGAATTAATAACTCAAACCACAACCATAAGGAACCTAGGGACCAATTAGAAAACAAGAGTAAAAAGCCCACAACATGATGGCTATCCAGGAAGTGGCGAGGCTAGGCAAAAGCACTGTCAATCCAGGAAATACTCCATGCCAATGAGAGATCATAATCGAATAACAACATGCATATGCCATTCGTGCCAAAACTAGCAAGGGAATTATATATGTAACTCCTTACTTGAAAAAAAACTCAGCTATAGCTGTTGATCCCATTTCCCCTTGTGATTTCCTACTTTTACTTTTCCTTCTTTCTCGAAATCTAAAGTATACGAATGTGCTCCAAGAGTGCTCCAAGAAAACTCTGTGTGCAAAAATATGAGAGAGTGAGAGAATATAAGAGAGCAACAAAACGAAATTGAAAAATAGTTTTGAACTAATCCTTATAAGCCTTTTCATCATTGTGACCTCTATTTTCTTCCTTTTCCTTCTTTTTTCTTCCATTTTCCTCAAATGCAACTTTATGACCTTTCACCTTCCTTTTCTACTAATTTCCAGTATTTTCATAAATAAATGCCAATTATTGCCACTTTTCCATTTCCATTTCCTTTTCCAATCTCCATAATCATTAATTAATCACCATTGATCACCATCGCTATTTTTTTGCCCAGCATTCAACTTGGAAGACATGTCCCATGACCTTGATTTTTATTTTGCCTTTATTAACTTTATTATAAGGATTTTTAACCAGGGCTATTACAGAACCCTGCCCCTTGGGGAACACTCTCCTTGGTGTTCAATGACACTTATAAACAAATAACCATTGAAAACAATAACATACTGCCTATGGAGATTCATAACATACCTCATTTTAGTATTTCTAATGACATCTATTGAAAACAAAACAACATGTCGTTTACTGGAGATTTATAACACAACTCATTATGGTATTTAAAATAAAGACCATATATACATTGATGCACATTGGATTCAACCAACAAATAACCATATTATCTATGGATCTTTATAAACACAACTCGATACAATATTTACAATAATATACACATATGCACATTTTCTCTAACTAGAGAATAAAAGGTATGGTGCCTGTATCAACAACAAGGGAACTCATAGGCTCACACATCCACCCTCCAAAGTAGTACCCGGATACATCTCCTTCCCATAACTGTAAAGTCAAAACCTACATCCAATGTCCAACGATATAAGCCTCTGCCACTTGTCCTCTCAATGAACAATTATTGGCTCATTGTTCCAATTCACACTCCCAATGTGCTTCTCATTACATCTAGAAATTCTAATGACCCAAAACAATGCATCCTCGGCCATCCCTTCTTTGCTACACAGTACCTCAGGAAATCTAGTTACCCCATTCCGTGCAGTCACACACCTTCCAAGTTCCATGGGCATCTCCTTCTCTGCTACATAGTCCCTCGGGTGGCCCCTCCCTTCGTAAGGTTTCGTTGCATCAAAAGGTCCAAAAACCAAGTCATGTCCCTCCCTCAAAACCATTATACTTGTCAGAGCATGCCTATGGAAATAAATGGACACTAATGGGTATCAGTCTCCCACAATGGTCCTGCTCGTGAATCCTTTACTAGCATAATACTCCATGTTCAGTTTCCTTTCATTATTGTTGCTAATTACTCTGGTAGCTAATTCCAAACACCAAAAGTGGGAATTTCCACGCTTTCCTGTACCAATCACATAATTTCCATTGGATTCAAAATAAATTCAAATCATACCTCATTGTTAGCTCATTAATAAGGTACACTTGCAATTTTTTTTACTTCATGTCACAACAAGTCAAAATATTTGTCTGATCAAATAATCATGTATAAGCATATCATATCTCGTTAGCTCAGAATGCAAGCATCATAATCAAAATTATAGATCACATGTAATCATCATAAACGAGAATCATAGATCACATGTAATAATAATTAATCAAAGTCACAGATCACATGCATAATAAAAATTGAAATAAATGTTGATACTTATCCTTCAATCGATCCTTTTCATCTGCTTTTATCCTTTGTCCTTTTCCTACACAAATTGAATGGGTTTCCAAACGCGATAAGGACCAAATTCCTTCTCTCCTCTTCAATCATGTACCCATACACATAATGTACATCACATGCATACACCTATGTATGATGTACCACACAATACATACACTGAAACCCAGGATACGTCACAACAGATACATCTACAGCCGATGTAAAATACAACACATACACATGCACCTAGTGTACAATACAACACATACACCTACACCCAATTTCCAACACAACAATACACCTACATCTAGTGTACGACACCACAAAACACATAAATATACAAGGAGTATAACACAAGGAATATACATGTCATAATACAATGATCTCACAATGCATGTAACACAGTACCTCATGTATGCAATACATCATGTACGACATGTACATAACACCACTTGCACATCATGTACAAAACATCACATGTACATGGCACCACTCCCACAACATGTAGACAACAACACATGTACACAACACCACCTACAGAACATTTACACAATACCACCTACACAATGTGTACACAGTACCGCATGTACACAACACCACCTAAACAGTGTGTACACAACACTACACGCACACAATACTATACACACACAACACTACATGTACAACATGTGCATAACACCACATGAACACAACACCTCATGTACATCATGTGCATAGAACCACATGTACACAAAACCGCATGTAAAACATGTACATAATACCATATTTACACATATGGAGACCACACTGACTCTACTAAGCAACTTCTCTTCTAGTGTCTTATCCATGCGTGTCCCAGCATGCCACATATCATACTTCTTTCATTTTTTTGATCCATACCTGAAAGATCTTGTCCATAGCATAAACATAGCCATAGTATAAACACATAATATCAATTCATATCCACATGATACTGACATCATATATCTATAAGGGATACTCTTCCACTTGATACCAGGAACCTCTTCCTTCCATTCACCTGCATAAATAATCAATCCTCCACAAGCTTGATCATTTACAACCATATTAGATAATGACATATATACGTATAAGCATTAGCATAAAACGATCATGATCCCTAATGACACTTTCATAAAACTACATGCATACATACATGTATACATATATATAAACACCAACATAATCATGATAACAACATAATTACCAAGTATCATAAGGTCTATGTTAAGAGAACTCCCTTTATCCATGCACTGCATCCACAACATTGAGAACAAAAGTTTCCAACATAGCCAAGGCGTCTAATGTCTCGGATTCATTTAATTCACCTTTCATGTTACCTTTCTCCCTTTCTCATGATTATCATGCCACAATTCATTTATCCCAATGGACCCAACCAATGAAAGAAACTATCATATTATTGCCTTCAGTTTCCCTTTTCCCATGTAATGAGCTTCATCTGAGTCTTACATTAGTTGTTCAGTTTCATTCATCTCCCCAAGGTCCATTAACATTCTTCTTTCCCCAACCAATTTCCAATATCGTCAAAACATAAAAGGAAAGAACAAGAAGAAAACAAGGATAAAACCATGAAAAGCCAAAATTAATACAACACCACAAAAAAGGTTGCATGATCTTGCAGTAGACATAAACAAAAATAAAAATCAAGCACAAATAAATCACAAAGCATCAAAAGCACAAAAATAGTAGCAAAACACCATGACTCAATCCCCATGGGTTCCCAATGCTTCCAAGGAAAAGCCAAACCTAAACCTTCTTCAAGATTTCATGAAAGTCTCTTTCAACATGAAATTCATTTCACCATGTTGTCATCAACACATAACTATCAGTGCATAAATAAATATAAAAACATACTACTTACCTTACCTTGTTGTGCAAAGAATGGTGCCTTGTAACTGAACACACACATATGTCATCTCTCAAGGGACTCCAATTCCTTGACGGATCCAGCCATAATTGAAAACTAGCTATTATACATTCCAAGTACATGTTCATGAATATAACACATGTCCTCATAATGTTAGACAAAATCAAGGTTAATAATACTTCTTGTATTCATGCAAAGCACTCATTCATTTGGAATTGTGGTTTCCAAACATTGCCAAAGGAATTATCACCTTATTCCATTCTTTTAATTTTTTCCTTCTTGCAATTGAGTCTTACTATGTACTATTACATTACCCAACTATTAGTTATATAAACAAATCAATGGCTTTCTTTTCATGCTAATAGAAATCATGTTTACCTACAACTGTAGACACATGTTAGTCACATGTTCTTAATATCAAAACAACATATTTATTAATTTGAAATAAAATTTACCAAGACTAGCAATCATGTCATAACCAACAATCAACTCACAGTCATTAGTCATAATACTACAACTAGCACCCCATTACACTCAAGTACATATCATCTATCTCAACACATATGTGTTAGTACAACCATCTTAAAGCAATATCATTTATTCATGAAATCTTATAGACAGATACTCATATAATGAAATTAATCAAATATTCAGACAACTTGTAGAAATGACATGTTATATAATCCAAATAGAAACATAATCAAACTCAACCTTAATGTATCTGAGGGGAGGCTCTCACATCAAGTCATTCCAGATTATTACGACACAATATCACAAATATGTCAACTCGTACCTAAATATCATACTCATAACAATCTGCATAGACCAATCCATATTAGCACAAGCCTTCTATAAACGCTTTACCTATGATGGTGCCTTTGATCTTTACAAACCTAGATTTATCATTGGCAATTGAACATAATTCCATTTGATATTATTCTAAATCAATTAATTTATCTACAACTCCATGTAATCCACACAATCCCTTTCAATGTAAAACTGAAAATTTACCCTGAAACCTCTCGATACTTGATTCGAGGTTATGGAACTTATTTTCTAGCTGCAACATCAAATTCTTCTTAGTGAGTACTCTTTTCAGTTTGAGTATGGTCTTTGTCCTATCCTCTATATCATAGTCCTCTAATTCATCTTTGGTTTTGGAATTCAAAACCCTTATCAATGCATGTGCTCTTCCTGGATTTGAACACAACTCTTTCTTTACATATGATATTATTTGCTTGGCCCTCTATACTGGTTCATCCTTCTCAAATATTATTTCAATTGAAGGCCATATCTCAGTGATGGCTTCATTTATCTGGATCCAGATACATTCTCTAGCTCGTGTGATAGTATCAATCATAACAAATTGGCCTTCTAGGAATTGAACTCTTTTTGTAAGCTTGTACAAATTTTGCAACTTGCTAGATAAGAATTATGAATCTTAAGCTTATGTTCCTTTAAATTGACTAGGGGAATCCTTGGTTTTTCGATCTCTTTCCCCTTACTTGACAAATCTTCCATAGCCTTTGCGAGCTCTGTTATTGGATCAGTAGATGTAGTCCACTTTGCTATTATAGTGGGTAATGTAGATGTTAGTGCTATATCAGGTGTTGGGGTTCCCTGCTATTCTTTTCCTTTAGGAGCTTTTCAATCTCAGTCTCCATTTTCTCAATTTGCACATTTTGTTCAATTGTGATCTTGAAATTTTTTTCTTCCTCCATTTCTAGCTAACCTATCTCTTTTTCTATGTGGATCTTCTGTAGATGGAAGCTTAAGCTATTTTCTTAGAGGAACTATGTCTGCATTTTCAGTCTTGATAAGTTCTTCTATTGTTTTAACATCTGTGGGATAATATCCCAATTTTTTCACTAAATCCTCTAAGGATTTGATCTTGGTATCTTTTGTTGAAGAAGAAACTTTTTATAACTTTAACTGAAACTATACATTGTCTAATGACTGTTGAAGTTTTGATGTTGCCATAGCTGAACTTATAAGGGAAGAATAAATCATTTTACCAAATTTCTCATGTGGGTCAATCTAGTCAATAGGATGAATCAAATTTGTATCGAAAGTAAAAATAGACTCGGTATAGTCATCAACACTCCTAGGATGAGGGACTTTGGGCTCTAGAAAGGCTATTTGCATCTTTCCCTTCTCAGTGTCGAAGGCAGAAAGTAGGATGTGTTGAGTAGAGGATGTCTCCTTCCAAAAATGTTTGTAGGTTGAAGCCTTCAAAGCTTCATTCCTCAACTTGATTTCTGTGTAAACTGTGAAGATACTCTATTCTTTCTGCTGCAATTCTCTTGTTTGAGAGGATTGCACATTTGGACTGGATGAAGATAAATGAGAGCTTATAACCATTTCTTATATGATAGAAGATGATGATATGAATGGGCCTGTTATGATAATTGGGCATTGTTGTGTAGTGTATTGTACACTTGTATCATTTGTACTAGATGTCTTCTACCCTTTACTGTAAATTTAAAACTCCTTGGTTGATGTTGTTGTTTCCATGGGAGGAGCACTATCTCTGGACCTTTTATCTTTTTTTTCTTCACTTATAGGAGTCTATGATGATGTAGATGTTATAACCCATTCCTCTGCTTCCTGAAATGTTTTTTCCTACCATTCATCCCAGTTCATAAATTGTTCTATCTTAGGCCTAGGAGTATGAGTATATGGGGTAGTTTTTTGTTTTACCCTTAGTTTCGAAATTGCTCCTAGGGGATCATCAGACTAGGTGAAACTAACCTTAAAGTTCATCTTTCTTAGGAGATCTTCTACTTCCTTGTTTGTTTCTCTAGCATTACAAATAAAGGGCCCTACATGAAATTTAATTTTAAATTGAGCCTTTTTCTTTTCTTCTACAAAATGTAGTTGATCCACGTTGAGCATTTGTCTAATATACTCTAGTGAAAATATACAAATAGGATTAAATTTACGTAATTTGAATGCAGGAAACTCACATCAATATATCCTAATCTATGTATAATTTTGGTATAAATACCAATCTCCCATTTTGGTCGGCTCACGGAAATGGAGGATTTTCCTAATCTCTGTCCTGATACTTGGTTCTGCATCTCTATTGAATAAACGTGTAGAAACATATAGGAATTGACCTACAAACTCAGTGAATGTGAATTCAGTAGTTTTCTTCCTCACTGGGGAAGTCCAATGGATGACTGAATGAGGATTCCCTTGACTATTAAAACAAAAAGAAGTATACGAAAATAGATGCATACTTGAATACTCCTTTTGTAGGTAATTTCATGAAATGATCATGAATTGACTGTGTTATGTATCGACTATAATTGAAAATAAAAGAAGGCTTTTCATTTCTGGAGAAAACTGATAGAAAACCTATTAAGACCTCATCGACCCACTGATCAAAATGATAACCTAACAGACATGAGGCAATGGATATAATTTGCTTGGTAATTTCTGGAAACCTAGATGACTGATAAGTTAGGTTGGTTTTGGGCAATTGGACATCTTATCGTCAAAAGGTTTAAAAATTTATAGCTCTTTAGGGAAAGTCCAGATTTTTGTAAATGTCCATGAGGGATTCTGGACAAAATGAATGTAAGAGCTCAGTGTTTTCAATCTATAGCATTAGGTTGATTGACTCAGCATTAATGGTAAAGATAATTTCATTATTTTTATAAATTGTCGCTCTTTGAGTGGGAATATACGTATCATGACACCATAAAATATGGGAAATGGTGGTTCTGTGGAATTATGACCTCGGGTAAGGAGGACTGTCATAGGTTTATTTCATCAATTTGGTCAATGAATTTTTGTTTTAACCAACTGTGGAGTTCATAGAGATCGAACTCAGAGTTGGTTTCAAAACTTTTAAAGTATTGGTCAACTAAAGGTTGATTGATCTAAATCAATGGTAGGGGGCAGCATGGGATTTTCCATAACATTTGATTTCTTTTTAGAAGCTATGACTGCAAAAAAGGAGGGTGAGAATGACTGCAATTACCCATAGAATTGATGCTTTTATTGTTGTCTGATAGGTAACAATGTGTTGAAATCTTCGCTGATAACTTGGGAAGCAGTTCGGCTTCGTGTTAGTCGCAATTGGTTGATATTTGATTTGGTAGGGCAGGGGACAACAATCAACTAACCAACTTTTGAAGAAAATAAATAAGAAGAGCCTTTGGTTGCTTAAATCCTTTTATTGGACAATATCTGTTTAATGGCGCAGGAGAAGCATTTTTTTGCAATAAGATTTTTTAATGGGTTTTGGAATCGATGTATGAGGGAGTGACAAGTGGCGAAATAGGAGTGGATGAGGTTTAATTTGAAAATGGTGGGAGTGGAGGTGTAATGGTTGGTTGAATGTAGAAAGCTGGATTTCGGGGGCGGCGGGATAGCGGGTGGTATGTGGTTTTGGATTGGAGGGTTGTGGAGTGGTTGAGCAAAAGGCACATGGCAAGGGTGGTTTCAGGGTGGACCACTTTTTCGCACACCCCCCCTCCCCCATTGATTAAACATCGAAGGGGCTAGGGGGTGCGGAGCGGCTGTGGAGCCATTCATCTCCGCGGTTGGGATCGTCAACCATAGAAAACTTTAAGCACTTTAACCAAAAGGACAAAAGGCCTTGTCATTATTTATTTACAATTAAACTTTAATTTAATTCTTAATCTAATCATGTTTAGAATAAATTAAACAAAATTAAAAAAATGAGTTGCATTTAAACTAGCCCACTTTATTCTTTGCGATTTTCATTATTTTTTATTTTTCTTTTCTTTTTCTCTCTCTCTTTTTCTTTTCTATTTGTGTATTTGTATTTTATCCCCCTTTTTCTAAAATTATATATATCTCAAACATCTAACTTATATAAAAAAATAATGTTACAACAACTCCAAAACATTACGGTGTCAGAATTGGACAAGTTTATAGTCAATTTTATACCACTCATCGCTATGTGTTTAATGGTACAACCCATTTCAGTAGTTGAGCTTTCCATTTTTCGGTCATCATCGAAATTAGGGGTATATGATGGTGTTATGCTATGTCTTTCTTCTTGATTTGTTGAGATGATGTCATTATTATTAGGATCTCTGATTGCTATTATGTTGAAGGATACTTGTATGCCAATCATGTGATATTTTATTAGCTTGTCATTTTGAAGGAAAGCTTGTTTGAGTGAGAGTTCCTATAGGACGTCGCATGGAGGGACATGCCACTCTTGTTCAGGGAATTGGTCATTTGAGTGGGAGTTCATGAGAACATCTCGTGGAGAGGAATACCACTCTAGTTGAGAGTATCATCCTTGTAATGACAAATAACATATCATGTACATCGTCATCATCTTGCAACATTAATGAATCGACCTCCACTCTCTTGACACTGAGCCGAGAGACATAACCCACACTTGATGAACTTCGTGATCAATATATTTTGTGTTCTTGATTTTGATGATAATCTTGATATTTTATTTTCTTTACAATATGCACAGGTAACTTTCCATTCACTTTTGAATGCAATTATGCTAACATCACATAAATGAAAAATCTAAGATAATTCATGTAGTTAAAAAGATTCATATCACTTCTTTACACAAAAATACCTTTTAATTTATAATAAATTTATAACTATTTATATTTTAATTTTTTAATTAATAAAGCAAATATTTCACATTTTATCATTTTAATATTTACCCAATAATAATATACATCCTACTTTGTGAAACCACGGCACAACATACTGCACAACATTTCCAGAATATTGGCTTACAAAATAAAGCCCCCAAATTAAAAATCATAAATCCAACATGTTCAATGAAAGAACAACCACTCTTCTATGCTAATATAGTTACTCCAATCTGACTCTTCTATTTTAATATACCCCTTCAAATCCAGAATATTGGCTTACAAAATAAAGCCCCCAAATTAAAAATCATAAATCCAACATGTTCAATGAAAGAACAACCACTCTTCTATGCTAATATAGTTACTCCAATCTGACTCTTCTATTTTAATATACCCCTTCCAATCCAGAATATTGGCTTACAAAATAAAGCCCCAAATTAAAATTCATGAATCCAACATTTTATCCAACATGTTCAATGAAAGACCAACCACTCTTCTATTTTAATATACTCATTCCAATGTGACTCTTCTATTTTAATATACCCCTTCCAATCTGCCTAACACTAATAGAAAAAA
>APFE031622665.1:251179-272397 GCA_000404065.3 Pinus taeda
GTGACAGGGCATGCAAAGTTAATGGTATAAAACTCATTAGTAATGTTAAAAGGTAATGTTAAATAGAGTGTATATCTAATGTAAATAGATGTTATATATCGTAAAAGTAAGTTGAGCAAAAGTGACTTAAACAAAGTTACAGGGTATATAATGTAAATAAATGTATATTAAAATATATACATATGTGTGGTTCAAGGAATCAATAATATTTATCTAAAATCGTAATTTTTATATTTAAATCAATATAAAAAAGAATTGTTTTATATAATAATAAAAAATAGTCTTTATATTTAATTATTACTAATATGAAAGGGATAATGATAATGATAATCGAGCCGAGGGGGAGTAGGAGTATTAAGGTGATCTCTGTCTATGAAACGGACATGGCCTGAACAGAATGGAGTATTTGGGTACGGGGTACTGCAGCTGCCGACACCTGCCCTGCAGCGGCCCCTTGATAGCCTCTCAGTTTTCATTCCCGGGTTTGATTATACCTCAATTATTGTTTTCGACTGGTTTTTTTGTTTTACACTGTTTAGGGCTTTGCATAGATTTGAGGAGGGCTCGTGCAGTCACTCTTACCCCCCTCTTCCTTAACAGTTTTGAGACTGCTCCTCTTCAAGCTCCCGTATCAACGTACTATACTCGGGGTTTACGTTTTCGTCTATCACCGTTCCCATTACTGTCGGTGCCGATATTACGTCGGCCAGCTGGTTTCGAGGTGGTTAATTTTTTTAGTGTAGCTATCGTTATGGATGTCGACGAGGTGGATTATTCGGATTATCCTCTCGAAGAAGGCTCCATTTGGCACTCCACGTTTGCAACTACAGAAGGTATGTACAGTGAAGGCCTCTTTGGTAATTTTGTTGATTTCCCTCAGTCATCTGGTCCCGTTCACTCTGCCTTTGTTTTTCGGAAGAACCCTCATCTTGGCAGCCTTTCTCCATGTCGTCCCCGACTACCCTGGGTTTCCTCTCGGACTGTTTTCACCCTTCCCCGGATCTCGCGGGTCCTTCTGTGCCACCAGGCCTCTCGTCTGCTACTCTGTCAGAAGCCCCGTCTGAAGCCGCCTTGAAAGTCGGCCCCCTCCTGCCTTCTGCTCCCTCCATCCCCTCGAGTAGCTTCTCCTCTGTCCCCCTTCTCTTTGAAGTCATCCCCGTTCTTCCCCCAAACCCTAACCCCCCCCTCCCCCACCTAAAGTTCTGACAGAAGAGAGGGTTTATGCAAACCCTAGCCTTCCACCCTCTCGTCCCCTAAAGAAACAGCGGTGTTTTAAATCTCGGGTTGCAGACTTCATACTCCAGCTAGAGGAGGATATACAGTGGGGGGACATGATGGATTATGCTGATAGAGTCCTAGTTGGACGTATCAGAGGGAGAAACTATTCGACAGCTAGGCTGAAGTCTTGGGCCTCGGAGATCTAGGGGCAGAACTTAGCTGATATCCCCTTCGTCCAGACCTTCATTCGTGGATGGTTTGCTTTGCGATTTGCAAGGGCCGACCATACAAGTTGGGCTCTCTCTTCATTTTGGCACTTTGAGAATGCGCCTATGCTCCTCAAGCGCTGGACACCGCTCTTCGACCCAGAAAGTGAGAAAATTGGGGTCAGGTCGGTCTGGGTAAGGCTCCCAGGCTTGCCACTACAATACTAGTTAGAGAACATTTTTTGAAAAATTGGGAATTCTCTGGGCACTTTCATGGATTTTGACAAGTCTTTTCAGGCCACAGGAATGATGGCCTACGCAAGAATCCTTGTACTTTTGGATACCAGAGGAGGCCTCCAGGAATTCATCACTATACAGTGGAGATCCTTCTCGTGAAAATAGCCACTGGACTACGAAGGTGTCCCCTATAGCTGCAAAAGGTGTCACCAGGCGGGTCATCTTTATAAGGCCTGCCCCCTCCTAAAGAAGCATAACCAGGCCGCTCAAGAATAGGAACAGGTACTGCCAGCTGAACAGCCTCCTCCTCTGGCAGCTGAGACACCGCTAGCGGAGCAGATCAAGACTTTAGATACAGTTGAAGTGCTGCTTGCACTAGCTTAGAAGAAGAGAGGTAAAAACACTATTCAGCCTCCCTCCCCACCTCTAACACGCATGCAAAGGGCGACGTCTTCTCTTCGAGTATGTCTTTTTTCTCTGATGTCTTAGCATCTCATATTTTTGCATCTTTTTCATCACTCTCTTCCGAATTACCTCCTCAAGTTTTGGTTCCCCCTCCTCCCCTCCCCTCTGGCCCTGTTCCGGGCCCCCGGATTATCCCCCTCCCCTATCAGGTAGGACAATCCTATATGTCCTGCTCCCTTCTGGTGCCTCTTCCTATTTACACCTCTTGCTTCCTCTCCTCTATCCCTATCCCTTCTCTTCCTCCACCCTCCACCTCGGTTAACTCTGCCCTAAGGTACACTACCTGATCCAAAACCAAGGAGAGAGAGCCAAATGATGTCGGCCTAGATGTGGTATTGCCCTTCGTTTCTCCCAGATTAGGGAAGGGTAGACCTTCTGACCTAAATAAGGCGATTGCACAAGTTGGAAAAGAAGTTTTCCAAGGCAAACAAAAAATAATTGAAATGGTTCTTAGAGCAATGGATACCCTCCGCCCTCCCCCTCCGTGAAGCTTTTATCCTTCAATTGCAGAGGGTTGGCTAGCCCTAAGAAACAATTACCCCTGAAGTGACTATTTCTGTTTGAATTGGTTAACATAACTTTCTTACAAGAAATCCTTTGTATGGAAAATCCGATCATCCCCCTTATGAAATCTTGGTTACTGGACTGGACCTTCCACGCTCTGGATGCCTTGGGATGATCTGGGGGGGTCACTATAGGTTTCAGGAACAGGAAAATTGATATAAGGAACATCTGGGAGGTGGTGGATTCATTGGAGCTGATATCTTTTCTAAGGATTTGGAGGATGAAATAAGGGTTATCAATGTCTATGGTCCCTATCAGAACAGAGAGGCGTTTTGGAGAAGGCTTCTTAGCACCTCTCTCTTTCAAGAAAACAATGTAATCCTAGGCGAGGACCTGAACTTCTCTTTGGGCTTTATGAAATCATGGGGCCATATGGCTCAGATAGACCCGCTATCTAAGGTCTTTATGCATCTACTAGAGGATCATCAATCGATTGACATCCCTTCAGCTAAGATCCAGCATACATGGAAAACAACTGCATTGGAAGTCAAAGTCTGACTAGGAAACTGGATCGATTCCTCATCAAGGAGGCCCTCTATGCCCAACGCCCCTGCTCCAGACAATGGGTGGGAAATGGAGGAATCCCAGACCATCAGCCTATTTTTCTGGAATTAGAAGACAGCTCCCGTAAGATTAGAACTCCTTTCAAATTCAATTCAACCTGGTTGAGGGACCCCTCCTACATTAAGCTGGTCACCGATTTTTGGCAATCCCATCCGATCTCAGAGGAGGAGGACCTTGCAAAAAGTTTTTTCAGAAATCTCAAGAAACTCAGGGGCGTAACTAGAGAATGGGTGCATAAGAAGAGGGAACTAGAGGACATTAACTTAAAACAAGCAGAACAGGCCATCTCAGATATAGAAGAATAGTCGAAGGGTACTTTTACCTCATAGGAATAGAAAGAGCATTGCGCTCTTCTAATAAAATAGAGATCCCAAATTATTAAGGATAGAGCAGAAGGTTGGTGACTTAGGAGCATAGTGATCTGGCTAAAAGAGGGAGATGAAAACACAAAGTTTTTCCATCGCTTTGCTAATGGGTGAAAGTTTATTAATACCATTTGGGAGCTCCTGAATGATCAGGGACAAACGGTTAAAACCTCCAGAGAGTTGGCTTCCTTAGCCAACTCACACTTCAAAAGTATATACTCAGCGCTTGGAGAAGCCAACATTCTGGAGATCATGCACATAGTAGAACTCTTCCCTCTGTTTGTAGAGATGGAGGAAGTGGAAGACCTTTCCAAGGAGGTAACACTGGGAGAATTAGAAGCCAACATCAAAGGTTTTCAAAAAGATAAGAGCCCAGGATCGGATGGCTGGACTATAGAATTCTATCTTGCCTTTTTTGAAATTCTAGGGAATGATCTGCTCAAGGTGGTGGAGCATTGATGCCTCACTGGAAGGATGTCCCAGCTATCAAGTCTACCTTCATCTCGCTCATCCCCAAATCTAGCAAGCCCTCCTCTTTTAATGAGTTCCGCCCCATCTCGGCTGCAACTGCCTTTATAAGATAATGGCCAAAATCATAGCTAGTAGGCTCAGGCCCACCTGTCGGCTCATATCTCCCCTGAGCAATTTGATTTTCTTCAGCACCGCCAAATCCATGAAGCTGTGGGAACTGCACAAGAACTTCTACACTCAGTACATATAAGGAACCTAAAAGGTATGATCCTAAAGGTGGATGTATCTAAGGCATTTGATAGGGAAAATTGGCTTTACATTCGATTGCTTCTTACGCACTTGGGGTTCCCTTATTTATACATCAAATGGATCATGAGTTGTATTACCAATGTCTCATATAGTGTTCTTCCAAACAGTGCTCCCACCCCCTTTTTTCTCAGCTGAGAGGGGACTAAGGCAGGGATGCCCTCTCTCCCCCCTACTCTTCCTCCTCATCATGGAAGGCCTAAGTAGATCTATAGGGGCTGAGCACAGAAGGGGCAGAATAGTGGGAATAAAAACTATAGACAATTGCTTCTTAACCCACTTACTATTTGTGGATGATGTTCTCATTTTCTTGAATGGCAGTATTGGTGATACCACTGTCCTACAGAATGTTTTTGACCTCTTCCAAAAGGGAACAGGCATGGTTATCAATGTACGGAAGTCAAGTATGACTGTAGTGGGCTGCTCCCAACTTGAAGTGCAATTTTCTCCCCACTGGTTCCCTTTCACTTTACACTCTGTGGAGGATGGGCTGAAATACCTAGGCTTCTGGTTGAAGCCCCTGGGATACAAACTAGTGGATTGGACTTGCCTCATCTCTAAGGTGGAAAAGTGATTGAACATCTAGTTCAACAGATATCTTTCCTTTGCTGGAAGGTTAATTCTCATTAAAGATATCCTGGAAGTGACTCCGGTGTACTGGATGACTCTGGCATGGATCCCTAGGGGGATCCTTGCTAGATTACAAAGCATATGCAACAGATTTCTATGGAAAGGAAACCAACCAGGAAGTCCCTTTGCCTGGGTAAAATGGGATACTATTGCTAGACCCAAGAGATTGGGGGGTTGGGGCATCAAAAAACTAGACACCTTCGCCAAGGCGATGGCAGTAAATCTGGGTTGGCAGCGAATCTCATCTCAAATTCTTTGGACAAAGGTATCCCATGCCAAGTATATCCCCCCTTCAAATCTTATGGATTAGATTTGGCAAGATCATCGGATTAGCAACAATATTTACATCATCTGGAAGGCGGTGCTAAACTCCCTAACCCTCATTCATGTAGGTTTAACATGGACGATCCATGAGGGGAATGCAGTTAAAATCGGTGTCAACCCCTGGATTGCATTCATAGGCTCCCTGCAGAGGTGACTGGCTTTCTAACGAAGGAAGGCTTCACACACCTCTGTCATATTGCTGACCCAATCAACATAACTCTTTTTCAGCAGGCTTGGAAATCGGCCCTAGACCTCCACCTCTCGGCCGATTTGCACCAAGTCTGGGATGATTTTATTGAAGCCCTAACTCAAGCACATATTCGGATCTTAGACGAGGAGGATGAAATTGTGTGGGCGCATGCAAAAAATGGTAGGTATTCGCCCAAGGATGGGTATCTAAAGCTCATGGAAGCTTCAAAACCTAAATATATAGAGCCTTGGTGGAAGGCCCTATGGAAGCTAAAAGCAGCCCCTAGAATGTGATTGCTTATGTGGTCCATCCTCTTCAACAAAATCTCGACCGGTCTAAACTTGATGAAGCGATCTTTCCATGGACCCTTCTGGTGTCATCTATGCATAAACAATGAGGAAAGTATCGAGCACCTCTTCCTAGACTATCTTATCATCATTGAGCAATGGAACCTTATCCTGTCACATTACCCCTCCCTTCAGGGATGGCAAGGAAGGACTTTAAGTGAGGCCTGGCTTAGTTGGATCGGAGGACACAGGGGAAAAGATAGGAACTTGCCCCTTCTGATGTACTGGGCCTTTTGGACAACAAGGAACTAGGCCATCTTTGACCATAAGGATCCCCACTAGCTATCCATCAGAACTAGAATCATTGCCGACCTTGATTCTTTACCTGAGGAAGACTCTCAGCCTCCTCCTAGGGACATTCAACCGGAAAATATTGATAAATCTATACCTTAGGCCTACTTTAACTGATCAGCCCAAGAGGAGGGCAGTGGAGGGGGGGGGGCATCCTCTACCTGAGGGAATCCCACTGTTACAAAATCCAAATGAATCTAGGAAGAGGCACAGATAACTATGCTGAGCTAGCCACCACTAAACATCTCATCCACTTTGCTCTTGAAAAAAATTGCACTCATCTCCAACTGTTTGGCAATTCAAAACTTGTTTGCAACTAGCTCAACAGAACATCTCATTGCTCTACTTTCTCATTGAGGCACATTTTGGATGAGGCTCACAGACTTATAGCTTCCTTTGATAACTTTTTCTATCATCACATTTTTAGGGAGCACAACGCAGGGGCCGAATTCCTATCAAAGGAGGCAGCGCGTTGGCAGGAAGAGGACTGGATGACTGAGGAAGAAATTGATGGAACCTTCCATCAGTTTTTTCACAGATCGTTCATAGATTTGCACTTGAAAAAGGGGACATAAAAGCTCTATTTTTTAATACTTTTTGTTTTTATTTAGCAATTAGCATGTTGTTTATTATTCAGTACATATGGTTCTTTTGAAATCTCTTCATAGAGACTTTTTGACAGTTTTCAATCAAGGTTGCTAAGTGTTACCACAATTTTGTGACATTCAAGATCTCCCTGCGTGGAGAATACAATTTTATATTTTGGTTTTTGTGGATATTAGTTGGCAAAAAACTGATAAATAACAGTAAATTTTGAGATTTTCATGATCTCCCTGTGTGGAGAATACAATTTATTGTTTTTTTTGTTATTGTTTTGACAAATAGTCTGGTGAGGCAACAACCTCAATATCCATATGCTATGGCATCTACAAAATGTAATTTCTCTTCACTAATAGAAATTACGACTTTTTCCAAGGGAAAAAAAAAAATTACTAATATGAAAGAAGGGGAAAATAAAATATACTTATTCATTTATTCATTCAATAATACACTTTGTTTGAATTTTCTTTTGTTTTAATCACAATATTGATTTTCTACCTAATGTATGTTTCTCTATTGAGTTAGGATGTTAATTGGATTCTTTGATATAGCTAATAATGTTGTCAATACTAATAGTTTGGGTTCACATTCGACCTAGGGAAAAATCGTTAGACCTTGTTGATATTGGTTTAATACTATTGACAATATGGGAGCTTTTGACATTGTGTCAATTAGGAATTGATCTTATTGATTGATTTTGGATGTACAAAGTCTTTCATGTCGGTGATTATGCTTATATTTTGATTCTCATATTAATGATGTTTCATGATATGATAATGATGCACATATTTATTTAGTTGTTATGATAATGATGTTGTATGGTCATGAGGGATTTGATCTGCATAAATTTGAATAGGGTTTGTGATGTTATGATATGAGGTATGTTGACACGTGGTTCACTTATTATGTGATGATATGTCTTTGATGTTGATATGTTGATGTTATAATTTAAGAGGGTACTTCATGTGATAATCACATGCTGATTTTATGATACGCAAGAGTATGCAGTACTTTACTATTTAAAATGTGATTATTAACAATGATCTTTTTTTATCACGATGAAATGCAAGAGTTGGCATGTGGATTATTTTCTACGATACTATGGTTATTTCTAACACATTGGATGTATGTTGAGATGTGGTGATGGACAAGAAATACACAAATGGGCCAAGAGGTCCAGCTTATTTGATCATCTCATGCGAGCCCATATGCACGAGGGAGAATAAGTAACACCATATGGGCTGGCGACAAACTCAATCAACACTACATATGCCATTGGCTCCTTTGTCTTGTATAGCTCTTGATGGATAGCTCCTGATGGCTATGGGACCATCTTGAGGAGGCCAAGTGCCTGACATTGAAGGATAGGTGCCTAGTATTGTATTGGGATGCCGAAGTCTGGTAGGGGTGTAAGGACTTTGATGTCTGGGGTTGTGCGCCTTAGTGAGTTATGGAGGGAGTGGGCCAACCTTGCAAGATTCCGAGAGACATTGAGCACTGTATCAGATGCCTGCCTTGGGGCAGATGAGGTCTAAGTCAGGCGCGAGCCTTAGGGCCAGCCTTGGACTAGGATAGAGACTAAGGAGGCTTATCCTTGGTTCCGAAAGTGGGAAAAAGGACAAAGATTCTTTGGGATTTCCTCGGTGTTGTGAAACTTTGGAAGCCTGTTGGTTATACTAGTTCAACAGAGGGTGTCGGCGAATATGAAGTAATAATAACAAAACAAAATGTTAAATAATTCAACTTAACTTCAGGATGAAGTTCCTCAAAGAGGGGGAGTATGTAATGTCCCTAATAATAATAAAAATTAAATAATAATAAAAAAAATATAATTAATTTTAAAATACAGAATAAAATAATTAAACAATAAATAAAAACGTATAGTAATATATAAAATAAAATTAATATAACATATAATATCTCTAATAATATAAATAAATAAGAAAATAGTAAAAATCAGTAAATCTATCAAAAAGTAAAAACAAAAGAAATAAAACAAGGAAGCAGTAAAAATCAGTAAAGCTATCAAAAAAATAAAAACAAAACAAATAAAACATGAAAGCAGTAAAGTTGCATGTTGACACATGGAGTGTGTGCATGTGGTTCCCCTTCTAATGTTTGCTCTATTTAATAGATGGTGAGGAAGATGAGAGGCATTCCATCATTCCATGATTCCATGATTCCATCATCCATTCCCTTGGGAGAAAAGTGTTGTGAGACAAAGGATTCACTGGCAGTAGTACATTGATTGAGGGCTCGGGGGTGGTGAGTTATAGCAAGATTTTGTGAAATTGAGCCTACAGTTGGGTGGAGAGTCGTCCCCAAGACTTTGTTGCAGTTAGCAAAATTCAACTAGTGTACAACCCCGAAATCACAAGTAAGGAATATCATTGCCACAGGTAACTTGTCTCTACTCATATTTCTGAATTTCGATGTTAAATAGTTCACAAATTATGTGTTGATTATAAATCACATGATTAATCTAATTAGTTGGATGTTTTAATTTTGGGGTTGTTACATGAAGCCAATCCACCACTCAGGAGATCAAGTAGTCAAACTCAATTTCTAGCAAGAAATAGGGAGAATTATTTTATAACTAGTATGTTAAGTGTTGTTGAACCCTCTAGTTGTAAACAAGCTAATCAATATAGTGAATGGGAGCGCAGTCATGTAAGAGTGATCTGGAATTTATCCACGATAAAGAATTAAAGGTATTACAGACTCATGTGCATGGATGTGCCTATGTTACTTTATGCAACGGATCGATAAGATTGCGAAATACATAGACAATGAAATTGTTTAGAGAAAATATAACAGGAAAACATGTAAACACAACAAGTTTAATAAGGAGTTCAACCAATGCTCCTGGGCTACGTCTCTTGGTCTAGCCTTTAGTGGTGGCCTCTCTATTATGCTTTCATAGCAGAGTTTTTACAACAATGAGCTCAATTTGAGTCTCACTCAACAGATATAAATCAGTAGGACTAGACTTGGATCTCCCAAGTCTTTGTAGTACATAGACTCTCCTTACTGAAACTCGACCTCTATTGGTCAAAGTAGTATGAGCCCAATATGAGACTCTTACATGACAAGCCTATTCCGAGGAGTTCGCTTGAACCTCTCAAGCCTTCTCTCGAGTACATAGATTCTTTGAATCTCTCTGGTTCTATCTAAGAGTTGGTCCTTAACATGATAATCCATTTCTTCTACTTGTTTTCCATGACTAAAAGTTGCATATACATTTTTAAAATCTATATCTTGAGCATACTGTTCAGTGTAGCTTTCATGGAATATTGAATTATGCTTAAGTATAGTAGATGCATTTATGATTGGTCTGGACAACATATCTACAACTTTATTGTGTATGTCCTTTTTATATCTGATGAATAGATGAAACTGTTGTAGAAAACCCATCCACCTATAGTGTCTTGATTGCTACCACTTAGTTTGGGGTGCAAATATTGAAGTGGTTGATTATCAGTATGTATAACTGTCTCTTTGCCCGTTAGATAATGTTTCCACTTTTTCACACTCTATATTAATGCATACAATTCTTTATCATATGTGGGATAGTTAACTACTACATAATTAAATGTATCAGAATGATAATATATGGGTTTATCGTGTTGCATCAACACTACTCCCACGGCATAGTCACTGGCATCCGTTTCAATCTCAAATGGTCTTTGAAGATCAGGCAGTGCTAGTACTGGTGCTCTACTAATCTTCTCTTTTAAGGTGTCGAAGGCTTTCTACTTTTTTCCTCCCCATTGAAACACCTTATTCAATCCTATTAAAGCATGTAAAGGAGCTGCAATTAAGGAAAAGTTAGAAGTAAACTTTCTCCAATACTGTGCGGTTCCTAGGAAGCTTCTAGCTTCCGTAGTAGATTTTGGTTTAGGCCGGTTCATAATGACTGCAACCTTAGATGGATCTATCTTCAATTCACCACCCCCTACAATATGACCCAAATAATTCAAATATGTTTTTCCAAATTCACATTTTGAGAGCTTAACATAAATATTTTCTCTTTTCAAAACATCTAGAATCTATTTGACATGCTTTAAATGTTATTCTAAATATATAATGACAAAGTCATCAAGAAAAGGTTTGAGTACATCATTCATTACTCTCATGAAAGTAGTAGGAGCATTAGTTAAGCCAAAAGGCATAACCAACCACTCATATAATCCCTGCTTAGTTTTGAAAGCAGTCTTCCATGCATCTTGCTTTGCAACTCTGACTTGATGATAGCCACTATGCAAGTCCAACTTGGAAAAATAAACAACTTCTTTCAACTGATCTAATAGATCATCTATGCAAGGAAGAGGATAATGATTTTTTGTCATTATCTTCTTCAGTGCTCAGTAATCAATGCACATTCTCCATGAGCCATCTTTATTTCTCACCAAAACAATTGGAGACCCACATGGTGATGTGTTAGGTATTATGAACCCTTTCTCAAGTAGCTCTTGTACCTGCTTCTTGATTTCTATATTCTCTAAAGTAGACAACCTATACATTCCGATGTTAGGTAATGGAACATCTTGCTACAAATTAATATCATGTACTATTTCCTTTTTGGGTTGCAGACCTTTAGGTTCTTGAAATAGTATATCATATTCTGAAACAACTTTTTCTAAATCAACTTGTTGTTTAGAATCACGGCCCTCAAATACATTGGTTTTATCAGATTTCTTTTCCTTGATAACCATCAGTAAAAATTGTTTGCATGAATTTACAATTCTTTTTATCTGCCCTGAGTTTATGAAAGTATAATTATTCTTGAGTTTATGAGCTCTTACAATATATTCGATTCCATCTTCAACAAGTTGATACTTGTTCTCAACTCTATAGAAAATAGATTTTCTATCATACAAGTAAGGACTTCCTAAAATAATTCCACATATGTCCAAAGGAACTATATCTAACTCAACTTCATCTACAAATGATGACCTAAAAGAAAACTTAAGTTTACATCATCTAGTCACTGGTAGCTTTGCTTTATCACATAACCAACCTAATGGATATGGTTTCTTGTGAGGTGTTGTTAGTAATCCCAACTTCTTTACAATTGCTTCGGAAATTAAATTTACTTGTGAGTCATTATCAAAAAAAATATGAATCTTTTGATGTTTGGAAATAACTTGAATATGGAAAAGCTCATGTCTTTTCCTCTCATCTTCTTCATTATCAGTAGATTGTGCATAATTACTAGTAGATGCTTCAGAATTTTTACCTTTTATACCTTTTGTTGCAATTGTTGTTTCATCCTTGAGTCTGACCCCAAATCCTTTTGAATAGCTGCAGTAGTCTTCTTCTTTTTTCCCTCGTACTTCTTAGGTTCCAGCTCTTGATGCAGAATCCAGTAGTGTTCATCATCATGCCCATCCTTCTTACAGTGAGTGCATGAAGACTTGGTATTTTGTATAGTATTTGTCTTTCTCTCTTTCCATTTTTGTTTTCTCTTTTCCTTATTCTTGCTTGCAGTGGGTTTGGATGATCCCCCAACTTCTGGGTTAACATTCTTACCTCTAGCATCTAAATGTGTAGCTTGAATAGATACCTCATCTATGCTAGTGGGAGTAAACATCAGAATAGTGTGCCTTAAGTAGTTGTGTAGACCACCTATATACTTCAGTAGAGTTTCGAGTGAGTAAAGAAATTCCTAGAATCAAATCTCTTTTGCTAAATTCTTGAGTGTAGCCTTATACACTTTGCCCTTCTAATTAGGGAAGAGTTTGCCAGCTCATCATCGCTTGATGCATATAGGCTAGTCGATAGAATTTCTTTTTAATTGCAGAAACAAATTCACTCCGGATAGAAAGAATTTTACCATGTTTCTTTATGTCAGCTTGTGTCCTACCTTCCCACCATACCAAGGCAGTGCCTCCAAGGTGTAGGATGGCCAGCTGAATCTTGTTCTTGTCTGAATTGATGCTCTGCACTCTGCAATACACATCAATATGTCTAATCCAATTATCCAGCTTCTCCGCATTCAAATCTCCATCATATATCGACAAATCAAATTTAACATTTAATTTAATCAAAGATGTTTTCTTTTTATTTTCAGGGCTACTAGGAGGTGTGGGAAGTTTTTCTTTTTTCCATTTGCCTTTAGAGTGGTCATGGATGAGATATTCTTCTACTCCTTTATCATGTTTTGAGTTTGATGAATCTTCATCTCTACCTTTCTTAAATTCTCTATACATTTCCTCTACTATGGCATTCATGGTGAGGAAACCATCCATGAACTCGGAGTCTAATTCCAAGGGGTTTTCTTCTAACATTTTCCTCTTAGGATAGACTCTTCCAATTTCTGGGTTAGCTTCAACCAACTATCCTTCTCCTGATTTAAGCTTTGATCTAGTTAGCATTCAACAACAAAATCCAGCACAAGCTTGTCTAACCTTAGTAACCTAGAGCTCTGATACCACTTAATCTAGAATTTATCCAGGATAAAGGATTAAAGGTATTATAGATTCATGTGCATGGATGTGCCTATGTTACGTTACGCAACAAATCGATAAGATTGCAAAATACATAGACACTAAATTAGTTTAGAGAAAACATAGCAGGAAAACATGTAAACACAACAAGTTTAATAAGGAGTTCACTCCACGCTCGTGGGCTACGTCTTCTAGTCTAGCCTTCAATGGTGGCCTCTCTATTATGCTTTCATAGTAAATATTTTACAACAGTGAGCTCAATTTGAGTCTCATTCAATAGATATAAATCAGTAGAGCTGGACTTGGATCCCCCAAGTCTCTGGAGTACACAGACTCTCCTTACTAAAACTCGACCTCTATTGGTCAAAGTAGTATGAGCCCAATATGAGACTCATACATGATAGGCCTATGCCAACGAGTTCGCTTGAACCTCTCAAGCCTTCTCTGGAGTACATAGACACTCTGAGTCTCTCTGGCTCTGTCTCAATGCTGCCTTTGCTCTGCAGGTCAGCTCGACTTTCTTTCTCTGTTCTCTGCTCTTAACTTTCTTACTTGCTTTTCTCACTACTTACTTTATCTCTGTCAGTTCGTGGATTTAAAGCCAATCTACTTTCTGACTGTTCGTTTATGCTTCCCGGCTTTCTGGTTCTCCTGCCTCTGTCCGTTTGAATTGCTTTGTTCTGTGTCATCGTCATTATTGTGTAATGCCTCACAGGGAGGTGGCCACCTATTTCATAACAAGCTGAGTGTCAATTCTCTTGGAAATGTTTGAACTGTCGTTATTTCCATTTAACTCCCAGAATGCCCACGAACATGATTCTTCTACCAACTCATCGTTCATCCCAAACTTCAAACTTTATACAACTCGGCCTGTTTACCCCATTGAATCCGGTCATCCATCGGATCACATGTTCGCTGTCGATCTGGAGCCTCCAGATCCTACAGTCTTTGTCCATATCAGGCGGGTAAGTTGCATGACGTTTGCCCGTCCAATGTGAGTGGTTTTCTCTCTCTTTCACTGGACGTGTGGCACTCAGTGAGTGGCATCTGGCGAACTCGGTTGAAACCGCTTACCGCTCGAAGCCCTTCCGATATCCTGCAGGTTTTTCTGTGGGACCCGCCTCTGACAGAATTGGAAAATTCCATACTCTTTTTGACTTTTCATGTCTGGGTCGTTTGGGGATTTTTCTTCTCTAAGGGGTTTTCCTGACGATATGCGATTAGCAACTTATCGCTAAGCGCATATCAGAAACCTCCCTCGTTTCTCAAAAAGACCTCTTGTTTTGCCAATTTGTGACAGCGCGCATTACCATGGGCCAACAGTATGCACGCTTGACTGAGGATCGTTGTTGCTTCACGCTGCTCACAAATTGTAACTGTTCCGAGGGTATTTCTGATAAGCTCGACCTTTGTAAGTCTCTGAAACTTTGGCATGAATTTTACATAGTTATGAAAACTTAGAGAGTTCTTTAGGATCCAATTCGGATCAAAGAGGAATATGGAGAAATACTTAAAAGCAGAGCCTGGGATCTAGTTGAATTACCTGAAGGAAAATAGCCCATAGGTTGTAAATGGTTTTAGAAACCTAAATTTAAAGCAGACGACAATATAGACAAATATAAATCTAGGTTGGTTGCAAAGGTGTACTCGCAGAAATAAGGTATTTACTATGAGGAAACCATTGCCCACGTAGCTAAATTAAACACAATCATAATGTTAATTTCTTTGGCTACTAAACATCAGTGGGTGACACACCAGCTAGATGTGAAATCTGCTTTCTTAAATGGAGAATTAATAGAAGAAGTGTATTTAGTTAAATCTGAGGGGTTTGTTAAACAAGGGGAATAACATTTAGTCTGTAGATTGAAGAAAGCATTGTATGGACTAAAACAGGCACCGAGGTCACTGTATGACAAAATTGATTCATTTTTCCTACAACATAGTTATAAAAGAAGAAAGAATGACCCTAATTTGTAAACTGTGTTTGACAAAGAGGGGCGAATTTCTTTGATTTCTTTATATGTAGATGATATTATCATTACAGGAAATGCAGATGAACTCATTAACGAAATCAAAGAGCAATTGTCACAGGTTTTGGAGATGAAAGACCTTCGAGAGCTACACTACTATTTGGGTCTGGAAGTCCAGAGGGATGTTGGCCAAATTTTTCTGTCACTGAGTAAGTATGTTAGTAGTTTACTGTAAAATTTCAGAATGGATCAGTGTAAACCTGCAATAATGCCTTTACAACAAAATACCAAGCTTCAGAATGATGATGGTTCTAAGGAGGCAGAAGCAACATTGTATAGACAGCTCGTTGGGAGTCTAATCTACTTGACAACAACTAGGCCGGATTTGGCTTATACAGTCAATGTATTGAGCCAATTCATGTCAAAGCCTCTTCAGAGTCATTGGGCTGCAGTAAAAGGCGTCTAAAAGTATCTACAAGGAACCTTAGACTTTTATATTATTTATACTAATTCATGTGATGTTAAATTGACAAGTTTTTCAGACTCCGATTGGGTTGGAAATGTAGATGACGGATGATCCATAACAGGCTATGCATTTAGCATTGGGTCATGGAGTAGCGAAAAGTAGAAAACAATATCCTTGTCTTCAGCAGAAACTAATTATCAAGTGATGTGTGCAACAACTTGTGAAGCAGTTTGGTTGAGGAGACTTCTCCATGATGCTTGAGAAGACCAAAAGGTTGCAACAATATCAAATGCGAAAACTAGATCTCTATCAAACTTGCAAATAATCTAGTATTTCGTAAAACACCAAAGCAAATTGATACACAGTTTCATTTTGTCAGGGAGAAAGTTCAGCCAAAGGAAACCCGTATTGAATATTGTAATAAATGTGGCAATGTTGCTAACATTTTCACTAAGCCTCTTGGTAGAATCAAGTTTGAATTGTTTAGGGAAATGTTAGGAATACTTGTGAACTTCTTTCTCCATTAAGGGGGAGTGTTGAAGATAATAGAAAATATGTAAATCTCGAGAGATTCGGTTTAGTAGAGCCTTATATTAGGAATTAGTTCCTACTTCTTAGGCAGTTGTTCTAATTTCCTAGATGTGTGAATATATATATATATATTATATATATATATATATATATATATTTATAATTTAATTGTTAACATGATTGATGTACAACGCTCTTCCAGAAACAGTCTCCAAGCTCCTCACCTTTGAGTTGTCCAAGTTATCAACAAAATTGATTATTCAATCTTTTAACACAACTGATGACCTATAGTGCTTCTCCCTGCCCAAATTCGTTACTGCAACAAATCTTTGGCTATTGACGTAAAAGACATGACCTCATCATTATTGTAGCAAAATTTCAATGGTCAGAATCTCAAAGCTGAATTATGAATGGGGGACTTGAATTTTAAAACCATTGCCCATTTAGCGCATGTATGATTTCACGCATTTCAGGCATTAATCATCGAGTGTTGGAATGATGATTCAAGGTGGCCGATCATAAAA
The DNA here is from genome assembly GCA_000404065.3 of Pinus taeda. Lineage (NCBI taxonomy): Eukaryota > Viridiplantae > Streptophyta > Pinopsida > Pinales > Pinaceae > Pinus > Pinus taeda. Next base: position 267,898 of record APFE031622665.1, read on the forward strand.
TGGTGTATATAAAAAATGTTCCTTTCAAAGGTTTATTATTGATTTCTCCTTTAATCATAATTTTCATTTTATAATTAGAAATTTAAGATGTTAATATATGTTAGTCTCCTCATTTACATTTATAGGTGGAGTTATTGTTTTATTATTGATTTCTCCTTTAATCATAATTTTTATTTTATAATTAAAAATCTAAGATGTTAATATATGTTAGTCTCCTCATCTACATTTATAGAGGGAGTTTTTAATAATAAAGTTCTTGGAGTTTTAAATTTATGAATGTTCTCTCTTGTTCATGATTTTGATACCAATTTTCTAATTATTTGGTTGGGATAACAAGTTCTGTTTTTCGTGGTTTATTGGCCTCTAAATACATGAAAAATAAAATTGATAATACTTTCATAAAACTAGATTACTTGGTTTATTACCCATTAAGCACAAAATTTATCTAAAAACTTGACCAAACTTACTTTCATTATAGTACATTTTCTATAATGGGATCAACTACCTCAATTTATGGAACTCATAACATATGGAATGCATCATGTAGGTGGGGTGGGATTCCATATGAGACTAATTTATCTAAAAACTTGATAAAGTTAACCTAAATTTATATAAAAACTTGACCAAGTTTACTTTCATTATGGTACACTTTCTGTAATAGGATCAACTACCTCAATTTATGGAATTCATGACATATGGAATGCATCACGTAGGTGGGATTCCATATGAGACAAATTTATCTAAAAACTTGATGAAGTTTACTTTCATTAGGGTACATTTTCTGCAATGGGATCAACTACCTCAATTTATGGAACTCATGGCACGTGGAATGCATCATGTCTTTGGGATTACATATGAGCTATACTAGTGTCAAATATGTCCGGCGATGCTCCTCGTTATGCCGGAGAGAAGCTTGATAGTCCAAGATACCCCTCTAGTTGTGTACGATGTCTGCAAAGAAGCTTACGTGATCCGCATGGTCCAGATGATGACCTTGAGACAACTAGTCAATAGAAAGCTGAAGGAGGCAGATACGAGCCTCAATTAAGTAAAAATGGAGCCGCGAGGCCTACACTACTAGGTGAGTCTCGTCGTGGTCCGACTAAATCTCGTTCTTCTTCAAGGTTATTTTTCCTGTAATTTCCCCCTCCCCTTCTTGGGTGACCTATTTACCGAAGCATCTTGCAGATTCGAGTCGTCCAACCACTCCCTTAAACGAGGACTGCACAGAGGGGCAAACCATGGTACCAACAGCAAGGCACTTTGTTTTTATGCAAACTTCCTCCCCGATAGAATAGGGAAGAATAGTATAAGCCTTTGGAATCAAACTCTTGCCCCACATTGTAGCTCTATATATCTTCAAAAGTAAGATAATGCCTAAACCTGAGTTGACAGTCCAAGCAGCGTTGCGACCATGCCGCGTCTTTGAGAACCAATCGACATGCACGGATCCATACATCCCAATCTTCCAGAAGTAAATAGTAAAAGGAGAGGAAACGATACCAGGCAAGGAAGTCACACTTACGCCAAAAGTAAATAAAAGAAAGGTCGTCTTTATCAGCGAGAAACATGCATAGACAACCTAGCATTATGGCTGTCACCACCTGCCTTCAGCCTCCACCACCACTTAAGCCATGTAAAGAGGATGTCCAACCGAGAGAGTTCCAATCCGGACCGGCTAAGAGGACCTTGCGTTCCAGGTCCAAGGTTACAGGCACAACGGAGCTTTGATAGTCACCGAACCAGAATTTATGTTAATATAAGTCTCCTCTTCCCCAGATAACCAAACACTGGCTTCGGTGAGACTCCCCACTAGTTCTATCAAATTCCTTGCTATTCTACAGTTCATCTCCCGACTTACAAATGCTGCCATTGCCCTTCAAGTTCCTGCAATTATACCATACACCATTTCCAAAGGCTTCTTTGGGTCGTTTCCCAAAGCCGTTTGTTCACCCTCCACTTGCATTAAAAATGCCACGTGGATTAGTGTTATTCTCCCCGTCCTTGTAGTGTTCTCGAGACTCACCTCATCATGGGCTGGTTTGTTCTGGTTTAAAATCTATTTTTAAATGTATAGATAGATTTATCACCATCTTTGAAATAAATTTTTGGAATATTTAGATTGCGTAGAGTTTATACATTAAATTTGCAACTTTAACAAATTCTTATAAAATTTCGGACTGAAACATATACCCAAAAATATTAAAAACTTGCAACAATTAGATTACAACATTTTTGTACTATTCAACGACATTTGTGATTGGCTCAAACAATAGCGAGATTACAACATTTTTGTACTATTCAACCACATTTGTGATTGGCTCCAACAATAGCCGATTGAAAACTAATTAGATTACAACATTTTCGTACTATTCAATGATTTGTGGTTGGCTCAAACAATAGCCGATGCCTATTAATGTTCAACGACGAATTAGAAATTAGGATTTTACACGATAGTTTGAAGTATCTTAAATGTCATTCAAAATTTGTTTCTTAGAATTTTAGTTTGAAGTATCTTAAATGTCATTTAAAATTTGTTTCTTAGAATTTTGGTTCTCCGAATGTATAGATGCATTTTAAATATGGATTTAATATGAATTTAATATGAGTTATGTAATTTTCTTGGGATGTATAAATTTAAATTATTCAAATATTTTGTATAGTTATTATTATATTTTTTTAATTATTTATTTGTTTCAACATGGGAAAATTTCAACTTTGATAAGAGAGATAAAATTACACTCCTGAGCTGTAAATGAACTACCCATTATACTATACACATTATACTATCCTGTAAAATGAATCTCTCAAAACAAATATCTTTCTTAAATACTAAATTACCTCCTGGGGCAATCAATTAGTCTGATTTGAATAAGCGATGCACGGATCCAGTTTCTTGAGTTTCCACCGAGTTTCAATTAGCCAACATAATGAATGTCAATGGTGAACACCGTTTGGCCTGGCGTTTATGCTACATGTAAGCACTAGGCACAAGAAAACAGTAGTTGCAGAGTCGGTATAGATAGGCACCGAAGTCCGCCACCATTGTGTTTTCAAATGATCAAAGAATAAATGAATACAATGGAAGAAAAGGTATCATCGGTGCCAGAAGGAAATTGCAGGAACCTTATGCACAATCTGGACCGGAAAATTTTTTCCAGAAAGAAAAAAGCAAATTATATTTCAAGATATGTCCAGTTACATATAGTGTAATTACTCATGACAAAACATAGCTATCCTATATCTTTGGATGCATTCATCTCGCATCCTTTTCGGCACAAAAACGTAAAATATATATATTGATATACCAGTATATAACAATATCCAATGAAATAACCACATATAAATAGTGGATCATGTATTCAATTTGTACCAAAAAAACAACATGCAGGCATCATGACATGACATACAATATTATCCACCTGCCCCAATATAGGTATATAACATAATCACAGAAATAAATATAAACCAGAAAAATATCAAATAAAGAAACAGTGTGTGCTCTAAAAGAAACTGTAGTTATCCTGGAAAAGGAAGCACCCGATGTACAAACTGGTATCTCTCAGCTTGATTATTATGTGTATGCCATCCAGATGATCTTATAACCCCTTCTTCGACAAACGATTTGTAATTTGGTTGTAATCCCTTCCAATATGCATAATGGAAGATATTCTGAAGGAAGTCCAAAGATTGTCGATTTTCCTGAGCGATCAGTGGAGCGCATTTGTTGGCTAATTTATAGGCATCTCTTATCATGGTCAATGATAATCTTTCTTTGAGTCCCCATCAATATATATAGCTGGGATGTCAAAAAAGGAGTGAACCACAAAAGGCCCAAAAAACCATTATTTCAGCCTTTGTGTTCCTGCCACTGCCAATACCCAGTAAAATTCCTACTCCTATATAATAGCAATCCCGAAACCGCATCCGCGTTTGTTTTTTTGTGCTCCCATCAAAAAACCCAGCCAGACATTACACTATTAATTAATATATGCTGCACATTACACTGCTAATCAAAATATATGCTGGACTGTTAATTATAATATATGCTGGACATTACACTGTTACTCAAAAGTTACCAGAACAAACAACGGCGGCGTATATCTAGCAGTAAATTCTGGGAGATATAATTAATTTAAATGAAGAACATTCTCGTGAGTCGGATCATTGAACAACGATCGTTGAAGATACCATTAAGGACGTATTTTTAATATGTGTGACACTATATACGTGGTTCGTGTCTGCGCCAAGTTTGACCAATAACTCTTCGTTTTCTTGCATTGGATGATGATTGTTATCGTCACCGTTACCACGAAGCTTATTCTGTCGAGGGATAATTGAGGAGATGCGTAATTCTTTAAATTTTGTTAAGTACACTTATCATTTTAAAAACAATATTAAGTTATAAAAATTAAAAACAATATAAGTTATAAACATAAAATAATGATATGTTTACTAGTATAATTGCAATAAAAATATTAATGTATCAACTTTGCAATA